>JAHHUM010002709.1:57399-180631 GCA_036173005.1 Crenichthys baileyi | reverse complement strand
TGTTAGCAGCAGAATGTTTAGGTATGTTTAATACAAAAGGAAACAAGCAAGCAAGCAAATTACAGGTGGTAATGAAATAAATCGCAACGCCTCCATATGTCGAGTTGTGCTGAGGTTCTGCAGGACCAAAATGCAAGCAGGAGCGTCGGAGCCATATGGTGAGTAGAAAAATGTTGATTAAAGCAACTGATAACTGATGGAATGGGCAGGCAAACAGTCGTGGACAGGCTTGGCTTGATAAACTATCACGGAGGCAACGGAAGAATCCAGTGGCGTTACTTGGTAGCAGAGTCTATGTTTAACTTGATCTGTTTAAAAGGAGCTGGCCTGGCTCTCAAAATAAAGCTTTTCAAAGCTGTACCCTAAGACTGGATCAAAAGAAAGCATAAATACATTAAAAATTCCTTCATGTTTCATTGTGTTCAGGATAATCAGAAGAACAAACAGCAAACAAATACAAACAAGAGCTCCAGAACACAGTTAGACTCATTCCGATTTTTGTTCCTCTATGGTTGTGAAACTATGCAGACGAAGCAAAGCAGAGGCTATTTATATGGTACGCTTCAGTATGTAGGCTACTGAAGATCATCTGAATGCTGCAGTTTCTCACATAAACCTGTTATTATTGCCATCCATCAAGTTGCACGCGTAATTGTTCCTTCTGCTGAACTGGGAAGACTAAGCATAAAAAAAGAAAAAAAGAAGCTAATGTGAACGACTGGGATTTGAGATGCATAAGTGACACAATTATTTGATCTCCCCTTTAATCATCCTGCAGAACAAAGGAAAGAAATCACATCCAGTTCCAACTCTGTCAGGCTTGGAAGGTTAGCGTACAGTGGGGCCTCGGTTGGTTTCAGTGCAGTCAGCAGGAGACTGGGTTGGTTGTGTGAAATACAATAAACAAACTTTTAAAGTGCTGCGGTTTTAGGAAAGCTTTTCTACTTTCAGCACCTAGCAAGTACTAAAAGTGGGCTCTGCAATACCTGCTGGGAATACTCAAAAACATGTTCTTACCACCAAAAACAAGCATGAAGAGAGCCCAACGTTGTAGAGACAGCTCCCTGGTGGCCACCCAGCTTTTTGCTATGTCAACTATATGCCTTTGGGCTGATACGGATGCTTTCCCTCTGCTGCTGCTGCAAAACCTCGGTCCAGGCAAAAAACAAGCCCGTACATGTATTCTGATAATACCTGTTCCCAGCCAAACTCTTTCTCCTTTGCTTTCTCTCACTGTCACTCAGAACCTTCCTCCATCTCTTAACTCACTTTCTGTCTCTGCTATTCCTTCAGGCTTTTTTTTTTTTACTTTATTCTCGTCATCAGACATGACGGCCTGTCATTGTTGACACAGTGCGCACTGACCTCCAGCACGCACCGTCACTTTAAACATTTACCTTCCTTCTGTTGGGATGACTCACACAGACATCGGGGCACAACAGAAGCAGAGGATGATGACGAGCATTAGGCGCAGTACTGAAAGTTAGAGGAGGGACGATCAATCAAGACAAAAGAAAAGACAAGAACTGGCACAAAAACCAGAAAAATTGGTTAAATCCACTCTGAAGTAGACACCATCGAAACATTTAAGGCACTAAAATCTTCCAAACCACAAACATTAATGCTATTTTGGGGGATTCTGTGTGATGGAGCAACACAAAGTAGCAAATAAGTGTAAAGTGAAAGGAAAAGGATACCTAACCTTTCAAACGTTTTTTTAACAAATCACAACCTGCATTTAGCTTGGTGTGCTCCAGTCTTTTCAAGTAAATAAGATCCAAAAAGCTGTTTTAGGCCTTCAGAAAGAAGACTGCAGCAGCATGTGAGCCTGGTAACGGATTTAAAGAGATGTTAAATGAAGTCTCCAAAAACCCTAAAATGTCATCAAGGGACATAGAGCAGGCTCCTGCTACTGTTGATATGAAAGTCCATGTCTGTACAATCAGAAAGACACAGTAAGGCCAGACAAAAGTTTGCCAAATAGGAAATAGACAAATACCAGGACTTCGGTAATAATGCTCCTTGGACAGGCGAGTCTAAAACAAAATGTTTTGGACACTAGAACAGAAGACATGTTTGGCATAAAACCAAATACAGCATTCCAGGAAAAAAAACTGAGACCAATTGAAGCTGGAGGTGTCATGGTTTGGGATCCCCCCTAAAGTCTACCATGTATCAGAGTTTGTTTAAGGAAAATGTGAAACCATCTGTAAAACTATTAAAGCTTAAAGAGAACTGATCCCTGCAACATGACAATGATCCAAGATATTTCAGCAAAGCTGGGGACACACTACACAAATTACAGTCTTAACAGATTTTCAAAAGACTTTCAGGTTTCAATAAATGTGGGTTTAACGACTGACTGAGATGTGGACCTGTTGAGGGATCCCTGACTACAGGATTTATCAGACAAATGAAAATGCAACTGAATGCATGAAACTTTTTGTTCCTTCAAACGGCAACCGTTTGAAGGAACAAAAAGTAGATGGTGGTAAAAAAGGATATTTTCAGGGACAAACTATATTTCTGTGCCACTCCCCCAAAAAATGAAATCATGCAATTTAAAATACTTTACGTTTAATGCAGATGTGAATTTAAATGGGATAGAATTGACTGTGTTTTTTCTAATATTCATGTTGATAATTTGGAAAAAATGTTTGTGTGTGTAAGGTTGTTGATTGGCTTTGGAATGACTTTTAATGTTTGGTTTATTCTAAAAATGTTCTCATGCTGATACTCATTGTCTTTCGCTTATCTGGTACCTGTTCGCAGGGGCAGTAGTCTCAGCAGAGATGCCTAGACTTCCCTCTCCCCAGACATCTCCTCCAGCTCCTCTGGGGGAAACCCAAGGCATTCCAAGCCGAGACATAGTCTCTACAGCGTGTCCTGGGCCCTCCCCTGGGCCTCCTTCCGGTGGGATGTGCCTTGAACACCTCCCGAGGGGGGCACCAGGGGGCATCCAGAATTGAAGCCCGAGCCACCTCAGCTGAGTCCTCGTGACATGGAGGAGCAGCTGTTCTACTACAAGCTCCTCCCGGATGCCTGAGCTCCTCACCTTATCTCTGAGGATGTGCCTCACCACCTTTCGGAATAAGCTAATTTTAGCTGCTTGTATCCAGGATCTTTCAGTCATGACCCAAAGTTCATGTCTATAGGTGAGGGTAGGAATTAAGACCAACCGGTAAAACAAGTGATTCGCCTTTTGGCTCATCTCTCTCCTCACCTCAACGGACCTTTGCAGAGTCTGCAAAGACCCGGAGATACTTGAACCACTTGAGCCAGGAACTCCCCTCCAACCTGGAAAGGGCAAGACACCTTTTTTCTGTCAAGAACCATGGTGTCGAACTTGGAGGAGCTGATTGGAGGAGCTGATGCCGGGTGCTGTAGACTTGGCTAGAGGGAGCCAGCAGTGAGTTCACACTACTCGACTACTCGACTGCTCAACTACTCGACTACTCGACTGCTTTCAGATTTGGATTACATTCAAACATGTTTGTTTGACTGCAACTAAGGTCAGTCAGCTCTATTCACACATTAGCTGACTTCAGTCTTCTCTTACTCTAAGAGATTTTTGGGCCAACCCACCCTGCCGACTGTCCGCAACTACTGCAGACTGCTGCAGACTGTTCCTGACTGGTAATTGGAGGTGAAATTGCGCAAAAAGATGTTTAGTGTGTCTCTATTTTAAGGCCAACAACAACCGACTGAGAAATTTAAATAAGTACAAAATTTGCAAAAGTCAGATTTTAATGTCATCGGGATGCTTCGGGGTGACTTTAAACAGGCTTTACATCCAAGAACCCCACAAACATCTCACAGCTCAAAGTGACAAGTGGAAAAAACTCTCCTCAAACCAATTTCAGAGAGTAGTAGAAGACAAGAAGCGTCCACTAAAATTATTTTACACTAACTAAAAGGGGATTCTCAGTTAAAACACACATTTTTGTTGATATATTTTAACGAGTCAAACAAGGTTTATTTTTTCGTCTTATTGCAATAATGTTAAGTTTTGTTCTAAAAATTTTAAAAACATTAAAAAACAAGAGGATATCAAAAATGTGAAAATTTTTCTAATGAAGAGCTGAATATTTAATTGGATGTCATAAGTGTTTTACATTAATGCAGTTTAATAAACTAAAATTAGGGCTTATCTAAGCAAAACACCATATTTTTAGATTTTTACTTAAAATCACATATCATTTTCCTTCCATTCCTAACTAAGTACACTGGAGTTTTTGTTTGTAATGAAATGTGAAAAAGTGTTGAAAAGTTGGAGGAGTGTGAATACTTTGGCAAGGCACTGTAAGTGCCGCTTAAAATCACAGCTGTCAGTCAAGATGTAGGTAAAAAAAACAGAAGCGTGGACTGTGATGGCTGACTCAGATGCTGTATTCGCCGGCTTTGCTTATCTGGAATTGTCATGCTAAGTGCAGAAAGCAGAGGGAAGGAGTACAAAAAGAAAATGAAGGAAAAAAGTTAAAGGAAAGGTGAAAAAAACAGAAGAGTTAGGGTGAAATGCTGCAAAGTAGAATGAGATTTGTTGCTGACAAAACGTGGAAATGCTGCAGGCCTCCAAATACAAATGTGGCTGTGTCAAGAAGATCACGACCCCCCTCTTTGTGTGGGGTTAAACACATGTCTTGTGTGTGTCTCAGGTGAAGAGGCCATTGGTTTTTCTCAGGAGCTGTAGATGTTTTCTAAGCATTCACAGTGGGCTCCCAAAGCTGGATCCAACACAAAAAATAAAAGGGATGGATAAACGCAGAAGCTGTTTTTACCAAGACAGCTTTAGCTGTAGCTTTTTTGCTGCATACTTGAGCCAGCAGCGCTCACTTTTCCTTCCCTATCTTTAGGAAAAAAATATAAAAACTATATATTTGTGTTTGGGGTTAAGGAACCAGAGAAAAGCCCAAGTTAAACATAGATGAATGTTTGTTGTCTTTGCAGAAATGCAACATAAACACAATGTTATATTGTAGCAGACTCAGAATGACAACCAGCAATATGTTAAACACACAGAAATCCATATCAATCCAAAAATAACTAAGCTTACAGTTCAGAAACATCTGGTGCAAGCTCTCAGTAGTTTCTGACATTTTATATTAGTATGCCTTCTCATTTTGACTTTTTCAGACAGATGATACCGATGAACAATCAGCAGTCATAAGGTAAGAACCATTGAGATGGCTTCAAATATATAATAAATTTTTCTGCAGCTTTGTAATCCGACATTAAAATAAACATTTTTACATTTTAGACATAGTGTTACTCATGCTTCATGCTGGGGTAAGTTGAGCCATTGGTTCAACTTACCCCAAGGTATTTGGCTCACTTTACCCCACAGCCACCACTTTTTAAAAACGAGTTAGCTTAGGAAATCAAGCTAATCTTTAGCTAAATGATTTACATAGTTTAATATGCTAGTAAATCATCAACATGTATTATATCCATTTTTAAACCTAGAAATGTATAAAATGTACAATGACAAGCAAAAAACAGTTTTTCGTAAAGAAAACATACTTACCACATTACCACATGCTTCTATCACAGGGACAGCAAAGTGGAGGGTGAATGCAGAATTTATGGTCACATGACAACAACTTTGTACCATTGCCTGGATACAGGGGGTGGGTCAACTTACCCACTGACTCATCTTATCCCACTCTCCCCTACTGTCTGACTTTTTGGAGATCACAATGATGAGAATAATTAGACAGGAGCTGCTTTTCACACTTTTTTTGAGGATTACAACTGCATTTTTACTGGGCATCTATGATCTTTTCTAAGGACCATATCCTCACCACGTCAATATACAAGAGAACTTTTGCTCTCGCATGCACCTCTGTCAAACTGGGTGGTACATCACTTGGAAAATAATTTAATTCACAAATGTAATGGAGGTTTTGAATCAAGACGACAAGGAAGTGGGGCAAGAGTGGCAGGGTTCGTCTGAGCATGTCGAGGCAGAGATTCCCACCATGATTCTCTCAAACGTCCAGTGGCTTTGGAACAAAATGGGTGAGCTGCAGGCAAACATCTTCCACCTTCATGAGTACAGAAATGTGTGTGTGTGTTGGCCCTAACAGAAAACCTGACTTTAAAATAGTGACAGTGATTCAGATTTGGAGGTTGATGGCTTTGGGACTCCGCTGCCTTCGAAAGAGACAATGAAATCACTGAGAAGTCCCAAGGAGGCGGAGTCTGCATCTATGTCAATAAACTGTGAAGTACCAATGTTAAAGTAACAATGTTAAAGTCAACGGCGTTCATGTGGAACCCACCTACAGGACATTTTTAAAAACAGAGACTGTCCAAACAAGATCTGTGAAACTGCTCAAAGGATGCCATCCAGGATCTGCTGTGTACTGACTGGTCTGTGTTCAGTCATCCACAAGGACAGCATGATTCTCACGAATTGACATTTACTGTATGTAGTTTCATAAACTTTTGTGTAGAGTCAGGTATTCCTGTTTCTCAGGTGAAAGTTTAACCTAACAATAAGCCTTGGATAAATATGTCCCTAAAGAAATTAATATTAAAGAGACGAAAATGTTTTAATGGTAATGCTGAGAAGGAAAGAGAGGCCAAAAAATAAGTTAGAAACGTATTAAATAATTTTAATCTTTATTATCTTAGTAAGGATTTTAAATATCAAATTAACCAACTGAAACAGTAGATGTCCACTTCCTCGTTGTCTGTTTTTGGTTTTAATGATCAGAGGGTTAGAAGTGTGCTATGTGCAACTAAAAGTACCAAGAGTGCTGGTCCAGAGAATGTCTCTCCACACAAAGCTTGAGGAGGTGCACTCAAGCTTTGTGCAGACCAACTCTTCAGTGTTTTCTATTGCATTTTTAAGCAGTCTGTAGAGCAACAAAGAGTTCCTACTTTGTGGAAACAATCTGTAATTCTTCTGGTTCTCCACAGGGTTGTGTTCTATCTCCCTTGTTGTATATACTGTACACCAATGACTGCAGAAGTCTTTATGCCAGACAACGTATTTGAAAGTTTGCAGATGACGCAGTTCTTCCCAGCCTGTTACAGAGGGTGACTCACCTGGTCAGGTAGTGGAGTATTTTATAATATTGTGTGACAACTCCTATGTAAAATTAAATGTCACCAAATCCAAAGATCTGTGTATAGATTTGAGGAAAAAGTCCAGTCCACCATCTTTAGTTCTCTTAAAAGAGAACCAGTGGAGCATGTTAAGTGTTGCAAGTACCTGGGTGTTGACATCGACAAAAAGCTGACAAGGTCAGCAAAAAAAAAACATCAAAGATTGCACTTCCTTTGCAAATGAAATCAATTTGGTGTGTGTAAAAAGTTGATGACCTTTTTTTTTCTTTTCATCTTTTCTTTCAACACCTGGTTCAGCAACCTATAGGCAAGAGACAAAAATTGGATGAAGCAAGTAATAAAAGTGGCCAGTAAAATTATTAGCACTAAATTACCTGATCCAACAGAAACATTTTTAAAGAGAGTTTTACAAAAGGCAAAAGCTATTCTTCCCTCTCCACATCACCCACTTCATGGTGAATTTGAGCTCCTACCATCTGGAAAGAGATTCAGTCAGCCTAAATCAAGGACCAACAGATGGAAAGCAGTCTTTTATTACTCAGGCCATTGTTCAGTCAAATTTAAAAAGTGATAAGTTGTGTCATTCTTAGTTGGATTGTTACTTATCATACCGTAGAGTGTCTGTGTCTTTGTTATGTTTTCTATGTTTTCCACTGGGCTCCGAGACAAATTTCCCTATGGGGTCAACAATAAAGTTATTCTGATTATTCTGATTGCGTTACCCTTAGGACTGGTAATCTGTCAGGGTGTTCTGATTCTCCTGCCCCACAGATTCCTGCTTTGAGCTACTGCCACAAGGAACCATAAGCCCTAATTCATACCCCCCCAATCGATTCTAGGGGAAGACTATGGGACATATGTTTCCTCATCTGTACCAGTCCACTAGGGGTCACTAGGATTTTTCCGACATCCTTGTGCCGCCCAGACTTTTGTGACCACACCGACAGCATGCGCAGATGGGGACACAAGTGGAAAAAGAAAAACATTTGGTGAGTTTTCACAACAAGGGAGGGGCTCTGGAGATCCATGGAGAAGTGAATGACACATAATTCATGCACGACTTTTTATCAAGGTGTCCCCTAAGTTTAGAGTTTTATGCTGAAAAATATCTAACAGTTAACAGTTATTGGCATGTCCTGATGCAATGGTTGCCAGCTTGGACTGGAGGCTCAATAAGTGTTAATCTGTCCTTTAGGTGAACTTCATGGTGAACTTTAGCACTGAATACAGTGTTGCTCTGAGAGTTTGTAGGCTCTTTATAATTTGTTTAAGAAGATTGATTTTGATATTGAACACTTGATGTTGCTTGTTACCTTTTTGGCACTCATATTAAAACGTTTAGATCCTCAGTCCCAGCTACATTACTTCCAGTGTGTATGTGATTTTGTTTTCTTAGTTTTTGGAAATAAATTTAAGTCTACACTTTATTTGGGAATCCAAATTTAGAAGGTGATGATCCTGAGCATGGCTAAAGCTTTTCATAGGCAAATGTTTCTCTCTAGATAAATGGAGGTAATTTTTTTTGACACTGTCAACAATTAGCTGAGAGTTATGGAAACCCCCATAAAAAGGACTCTACCCATGTACTCTTTAGCACAGAAAGGGTGAAAACATTAACAAAGTAGTCCTTTGCATTATTGTTTCTTAGAATATCCTGATGTCCAGTTCACATTCATACACAAAAACCATTAGGAAAATATACATATTAGTGTGGACAAGGCCTCGATGGCCTTTGGATTGCTTCTAGTCTCAAAAGCTAACATTGTACTTTGGTTATCATCACCTGCAGGCAGCTAAAGAACATAAATCCCCATCTCTAAAGAGCAGCAATTTTTCAACATAGCATGCTTTGGTTCCATTCTTGTCAACTATGTCAGAACAGGATGATCCAGTGTTATGTTTTCTGCCTTCATGGTCTAACCAACTGCCAAGACCAACTGCCAAGAGCAACTTGATGCTTGCACAACAGCTGCTGTCGTAATGTAAAAGGAAATTTGATCTTAGTATCAAGAGCTGCTCGCTTGCTCTTCTATAACATAATTTTTGACCATAGGCTTTAAGAGACCAATATGAAGGCATTTTAAGTCCAAAGATTAAAAGTATGAGAAAAGACTCTTGTTGCCCATGTAAAAACAAAGTCAAAGTTTAAATGCAAGTCAATAGAATATATGTAAATGGAAGCTTATCAAGGTTTTACCACAAATTATTTGTAAACCTCAGGAACCACAGCACAGGAAAGACAGTTTTTAACTAGTTGATATTTCATACATGATCTAACTACAACACGTTTGTCATGCCGGGTTTTGTATTGCCAGCTTAAACAGGGATGAGCGACAGTTCACCCTTCCCCTGCAGGTTTTTATCAGTCTTTAATCAACATGTCCGCGCTGAGTACGCAAGGACCAAACTGCACATGAGATCGGACACGTGTCTAAGTGGGATTAGCAGGAGACGAGTGAGAGCTGGAGTTACGGAGAATGACAATGAAAAAAAGAATGGGTGTTGTTTAAATTGACTCTGTAGGGCCGATTTAGGTCATGGTGAGAGATTGAGTGCATCCGCAAATTCAGCACAGGGGAAAGAGGCCCCTGGTGTCCAACACAGAGTGTCCAACCTCCAGAAAGCCAAAAAACAGTTTGCTCCTGTTAAATACTCAAGAGCCTATGTAGATACCACTACTTTGTTACTACAGCACAGCTGCATTATGTGACACATTTCTGTTCTTAATAATTGAAACAAGATTTTTTAATAATGAATACAATCATCCGGGAGGAGTGAATGCTGCAAGTCAATGACTCGATGCAATCTGCTGGGTTTCATTTGATAGAAAAACTTTTTATCCAATTTGAATAAATAACAGAATCTGGCTGCACTGTTAAATGATTAAGATTAATTGGAATGTATGTACCTGACTTTTGTGAAGTGCCTTGAGACGACATGTGTTGTGAATTGGCGCTATATACATAAACTGAATTGAATTGAATTGAATTAATCCCAGCTCTTTTGTATTTAATTTTATGCTGTCGAATTCCACATGTCAAGAGTCTGTTAGTGCGCTGCGCCTTGTTTCCTGTCCACAGTTTTCTCTTCTGTGATGGGGTCTCTCATCTGTCGGAATCATGCAGAAGTTCGATTTCAAACCTTAGCTTGAATAAAAAGCAAATTCAGCTCTCTGGACCACCTTTGATCAGCATCTGAAGTTCTCAAAACTGGACTTAATTATTCCAAAGACAAAATCTTTAAAACCTATGACTTGTAAAACTTGTATTTAAGATGTCTTGAACCTTTTCCATCATTGAGGTGTTTTCTGATCACAGCTAAAGACATCAAAAAGACCTATGCAATAAGCTTCTGAGATAGAATGCATGCATATATTCTTGTAATCTTTGAAAGCTGTCTTGTTCAGTAGCTTTCCAGGCTTTCTGAATGCCATTTTCCGTTTTATTTCTGAATGTCATTTCAGTTTTATTTTCAATGGCCCTCTACATCAGAGGCGCAGTATCTGAAAGTCATGTCTTTGAGAAATGAGGACAAAAATCCAGCAGACCTGACACTGGATTTAAGAAATGCATCATCCTTTAGATAATTATGCAGCATTTTCAGTTCTTTGGAGCTGGAATACAAATGTTCTGTTTGTCAATTTAACAAATTAGTTATTGATTATCAATGATTTACCTTTTAGTTTTCAAGGGCTTTCTCTGCAACAATGATCAGCAAAAGAAAAAAAAACAGTAATTGCTCCAAAAGTGGTCAGGCATTTGATTGAAGAAGGGTAAAATAGCTGCCAAAGCCCAGAGAAAGCCTGTCCTTAAGGTCTGGATTAAAACCTTGGCAGAATGCTGTAGTTTGAAGCAAGCAAGCAGTAGCCAGGTGGAGCTCATCAAATGTAGCTAATCACTGGTTGTCATCTACATGAAAGCAGGAATCTTCGGAGTATGTTTAGTGTTCTGGTGCATACAAGTGGGGTTTAACACAAGAGGGCAAGACATCAGCTATTACCTTGAATAACCATTGTTGCTTCCCATCAATGTCTAAAGGGTTATAGGAGAATTACCAAACAATCTGTTGTTCATCATGTTGCAGTAAAGAGGCTATTCACGAGTGGAAAACACTTGCCAATCTTCCCAGGAGTATTCTTCAGAGTGTGCGTTGCTCAGAGAAATTGCAAATAACAACCCAAGAGTCCCTGCTGAAACTCAGTAGGAAGCAGAAAACTTTAAATGGTAAAATTTATGACACAATTAGAGAAAGACTGGACATTATGGCTTGTTTGGAAAGACTGCCTGAATTAAGCTTTTGCTCTCCAAGAACTAATATGTTAACATGACTTAGGCTTACAAAGCAAAGCTTTTACCCAAATACAGCAAATCAGCACAAACCCCTCAAACTAAGTGTTACACACAGCGTCAGAGGGCTAATGTTCTGGGCTCATTTTGCAGCCACAGGACTGGGCCACCTCAGACATTGAATCAACTATGAACTCCTCTGTGTGCCAAAGCTTTGTAGGTTCGAATGAGGCTGACAGTCTGGCAGGTAAAGTTAGGCTGAAATTAGTTCCTTCATATGACAATGATTTAAAACACAGCAGCAAATCGACAACAAACTGGCTGAAAATTAAAAGAACAAGGGTGGTCCAATTAACAAGCCAAAGTGCTGAAAGTTGAAAGAACAGTGGCCCAAAATCCTCCCCTCAGGTTGTAGCTGGTAAAAGCATCTGTTAAAGCTATTAAATTATGGGGTGTACTTAGTTTTTTCCATGAATGAAACATCTCTTGATTGGGCTTCCCTTTGGAGATGAGCACCGAACTAAAACACTCACTAACAGGCTCCCTGGGACATGGCGAAGTTGACTCCACACCTCAGACGATGCAGAGGTATTATGGACAACAAAGGTTTGATAAAGATGAGCGTTTCAGTCTGTTTAGCTCCAGGATATGATTAGTAAAGACCCACACCAGATGAAGCGCCTGAAGCTACTGCATCGCTTCGCAGATGACAAGAGAGGGACAGAGAATAGAGGAAATACAGAGATGGAAGGAGGGGAGGGACTGTGTGGCAGAGGGAGTGGTCCTTTCACAGGGAAATTACCTGTAATAAGACTTCAATGAGGGGGGTGATTTTCAGAATCAGAATCAGAATCAGAATCAGCTTTATTGCCAAGTTTGTACATACAAACAAGGAATTTGACTCCGGTACACTTTGCTCTTTGGTTTTTGTATTTGCACTACAGAATATACATATTTACAATGTACAATATACACATATATATATATACACATATATATATATACACATATATATATATATACACATAAAATAAGATAAGAAGGTGCATTTGCAATATCTGTATGCTGTTGTATGCAACACAGAAACAGCCTGGGGGAAGAAACTGTCTCTGTCGCGGCTAGTTTTTGTGAACAGTGCTCTGTAGCGGCGGCCTGAAGGTAAAACTCTGAACAGTTTGTGTGCAGGGTGTGTGGGATCTGCAGAGATTTTAGCAGCTCTTTTCCTGACCCTAGACCTGTATAAGTCCTAGATGGAGGGAAGGTCAGCCCTGATGATTCTCTCTGCAGTCCTGATTATTCGTTGCAGTCTGGACCTGTCCTGTTTTGTGGATGAGCCAAACCACACTGAGATGGAAGGAGACAGGACAGACTGAATGATGGCAGTGTAGAAGATGACCAGCAGCTCCTGTGAAAGGTTGAACTTCTTGTGTTGCCTCAGGAAGTACAGTCTCTGCTGGGCCTTCTTTCGAACAGTGTCTATGTGTGAAGACCATCTCAGGTCCTCAGAGATGGTGGTTCCAAGGAATCTGAAGTGGTCCACAGCCGACACGGTGTTGTTGAGGATGGATAGGGGGGTGTATGGGGGTGGTGTTTTCCGAAAGTCCACCACCATCTCCACAGTCTTGAGTGGGTTTAGTTCCAGGTAGTTCTGACTACACCAGTGTATCAGGCTATCCACCTCCTGTCTGTATGCAGACTCATCACCATCCTGGATCAAACCAATGACAGTGGTGTCATCTGCAAACTTCAGGAGTTTCACGGACGAGTCCGCTGAGGTGCAGTCATTTGTGTACAGGGAGAAGAGGAGTGGGGATAGAACACACCCCTGGGGGGCACCAGTACTTATTGATCTGGTTCGGGAGAAGATGCTCCCTAGTCTCACCTGCTGCTGTCGGTCCGTCAGGAAGCTGTTGATCCACTGACAGGTGGAGGCTGGGAGGTTGAGCTGGGTGAGCTTCTGGTGGAGGATGTCTGGTATGATGGTGTTGAAGGCCGAGCTGAAGTCTACAAACAGGATCCTGGCGTACGTCCCTGGATAGTCGAGGTGTTGCAGGATGAAATGTAGACCTAAGTTAACAGCATCATCTGCCGACCTGTTTGCTCGGTAAGCAAACTGCAGGCCGTCCAGTAGAAGGCCTGTGATGTCTTTCAGGTGCCTCAACACCAGCCGCTCAAAGGATTTCATGACCACAGATGTCAGGGCTACAGGCCTGTAGTCATTTAATCCTAGGATGGTGGGTTTCTTGGGCACTGGGATGATGGTGGATCGTTTGAAGCAGGAGGGGACCTCACACTTCTCCAGTGACTTGTTGAAGATCCGGGTGAAGATCGGAGCGAGTTGATTTGCACAGGCTTTCAGGCATGATGGGGAGACGTTATCAGGTTCTCCAGCTTTCTTTGTTTTCATGCGCTGAAAGAGCCTATTTACATTTTCCTCAGAGATCTTTAGTGCAGGCAGAGGATCTGAAGGTAGGGGGTTGGTTGCTTTACTGGTCGAACTTGTTCCTGAATGGGATGTGGAGGAGTTGGTTTGAGGTGTGAATGGCTTCTTCTCATGTCTGCAGTAGAAGCCATTCAGACGGTTGGCCAGGTGAGGACTCTGTTCAGGAAGGATGGGGGGGCTCCTGTAGGCAGTCAGGTTTCTCAGACCAGTCCATACAGCCGAAGTGTCACCAGTAGAAAGGCTGTTCTTCAGCTTCTCACTGTAGCTTCTCATGGCTGCTTTGATGTCCTTTGTTAGTCTGTTCCTGGCCTGCCTGTACCGTGCCCAATCTCTACTGCTTTGAGCTTCTTCCTTGTCCTGGTGCAGATTCCTGAGATGTGGAGTGAACCATGGCTTGTTGTTCCCAAAGGTGCAGAAGGTCTTGGTTTGCACACACATGTCCTCACAGAAACTGATGTATGATGTCACCACATCAGTGGCTGAGGTTTTAAAAACAGTCCAGTCTGTGCATTCAAAGCAGCCCTGTAGCATCTGCTTCGATTCCTCAGTCCACTTTTTAAGAGTGTGAACCACGGGTTTGGAAGCTTTTAGTTTCTGTCCGTAAGTTGGGATGAGGTGGATAAGACAATGGTCCGAATGTCCCAGAGCAGCCCTGTTAACAGCATGGTATGAGTCCTTAAAAGCTGTGTAACAGTGGTCCAGTGTGTTTTTGTCTCTGGTGGGACACTTAATATGCTGTCTGTATTTTGGGAGCTCATTAGAGAGATCTGCGCTGTTAAAATCTCCCAGTATTATAATGAAAGAGTCAGGGTGTTTTTTCTCCATGTCTGTAATCAGCTCAGCGAGATGTTTTTCAGCGGCAGAAGTGCAGCCATGCGGTGGAAAATATGAGCCGATTATTATAAACGAGGAAAACTCTCTCGGTGAGTAAAACGGTTTACAGATTATGGAGAATGACTCCAGATCCAGACTACATGTTTTCCCCAGCACTTTTATGTCTCTGCACCAACCTTCATTTATATAAAAGCAGATTCCGCCTCCTCGCTTCTTCCCCGATAGCTCCGTGCTGCGATCCGCTCTGAACAGCTGGAAGCCCGGCAAAAGCAGTGCGCGGTCTGGGATGTTGTCACTCAGCCATGTCTCGGTGAAGAAAGAACCGCTGATCTGCGGAGGTCTGTGTTTTTACCGGTGAGAAGAAGCAGCTCGTCCATCTTGTTGCTTAGAGAGCGGAGATTTGCCAGGTGGATTGAAGGCAGTGGTGTACGAAGTCCTCTTTTGCGGAGCTTTACCAGGGCGCCAGCATGCTTTCCCCTCCGACGCTTCCGGCGCAGTATCCCGTAGAGTGCCGCCGCTCTGCTTGCAAGGAGCTCAGTGAACCCTGGATCAATGAAGGATGGTGAAAAAAACCCAAGAGAGGACTCTCTGATGTTGAGAAGTTCCTCTCTACTGAATGAGACCACAGAATTGTGGCCCGAGACCACAGTACTGTGGCTCGAAAAACATATAAACACACAAAATGCAAAAACAAGGACAGAGCGAAACTCCGTGGCTGCCATCGTCGGCGCCATCTTGGTGTTAGACCAATTTTGTAACTCAAACTTGAGAGTGGAAGTCAAACTGAGAGCAGAGGAGGCTGTGGGTGATTATTCAAACACATAACAATGAAAAGAGCTACACATACCTAACTGACAAACAATCAACAAACACTTTACCATCCTGAAACAATCCAACTAAACTACCAGGCAAAATGAAAGAATAAAGAAGACCAACTATATACAATATGAACAAGTGAGTCTAAGATGGTTATAAACCATGACCAATATAGTGTTGCAACATTACCATTCAATGTTATTTATGTTTGAGAACCAAGGATTATCTTGAGGAATCTGGAAATGAAGTTAAGTTAGTCTTAGATCTAACTTAAACAATAATTGGTTTACCTTCAAACAACAAATCACAATGGAAGATCAGATAAAACATTATTTTAATAAAATGATATATAAAATAATGATTTGCTGAATAAAACCAACCTTCTAATTGAAGGTCAGCAATTCTCAATGGTGTTTAATTAGCTGTCCTTATATTGTACAATAATATTTAAACAAGTTAATTAAGGAAATATTAATGTTTAAGAAAAAAATATTTTAAAAAGGAACCAATAACCTTCCTGGATAAATAATTCTTAATGGTGTTTAATTAGCTATCACACTTAGTAAAATAATATTTAGGGAAATCCTAGATTGGAAACTAACAACCTTTCTGGATAAAAGATTCTTAATGGCCATCACCTGAGCTGCAGGGAGATATTCACACGCGCTGTCACTCCTTGAGGTTTGCGTGGAAGAGGGCGAATGAAAGTTGGGATAGGGTTTTTGTTCAGAGATTTAGCTCTGATTCGGCGCTGAGCTGGCAGTAGGTTAATATGATTTATTTTGAAAGTTCCAGAAAACTTAATAATGGCCTTTGATTGAACAGTTCAGAGTCCATGTTCATCTATGTTGTAACCCATGGCTGGAGTCCCAACAAAAGATTTTCTGTAATAGATCAACACAAAATTCAACCTGAAAAGACTCACAAATGTGAGAAACACAGAGATGGCAATTAGAGGAGTTTTTTTAGCTGGGGTTTGGGTTTTTTTTGGCGGGTCGGGAACCCCCTGGAAAAAACATGGATGTGATAATGACATGAGCATAATGAAAATCTTTGGGTTGAATTAGAGAATTTTTCCCCCTGGGATCCTTTATACTGGTGGGGGAGTTGGGGGGGCCCGAGGAATAAGGGGGTCAGGGAAGCTGAAGCCCCGGGGTGGGTTTAGATTGGGGGGGGAGGAGGGGAAAAGGGAAACTTTTAAAAACCAGGAGATTCTGTGTATGAAGGGGCTTTTTTAAAACGAAGCCGGAGGGGTGATTGGCTTAACAGAATTTTGGGCCAGGAGCTGTTGGGTTGGGGCGGAGAACTGGTGGAAATAGTTAGCAGGGGCCGGGGTAGAGGTTTAGTCTTTCCCAATTGAATTTTGGGCAAAAAATCACATTTGTGCATAAAATGTGAGGTAAAGATTTTTTACTTTTTAAGTTTAAACCTTTTGGAATATGGATTGGGATTTTAATTTCCCTTTTTGAGGGGAATACTTTTTTGTACCTCTTTTTGAAAGGGATTTCCAAAAAGCTTTGCCATTTGAGGGCCCACAATTTTTTCCCATTCCTCTTTGCCAAAATATTTCCCGATCAGTCCCAAAGGGGGTAGAAAATTCTAAAACAATTTTAAAAAAGAAAGGCTTTTGATTAAGCCAATTTTTTATTTTAGCATGGCTTTAACGGCAACAAAAGGGGGAATAAACATCTGTTATAAATATCGTCCTGGTCTCACTTATCGGACCAATACATCAGTCCGGGTATAGAAAGATGTTCAGAAAAAATCAAGTATTGCTTTCAAAATGTGGACAAAAGGGTTTAAAACGGTGTGTTAAATTTTTTGAAGGGCCTGTAATTGTCTAAATAGGGGAAAAAAGGCCCCGGTTTAAAAAGTTTCACAGGAAAAAACCCCCCAAAGGGGGGGATGTGGCAACAAAAAAGGGTTGGGGGGAGAAAAGAAGCATAAAAAAGGGGCAAAAGGAAACGGGCAAAGACAGGGCTCTGTCGGGCACGTAGGTTAAATTTTTTCCCTTTTCAAGAAAAGAGGGGGGGCCCTCAGCTGTCCTTTAAACTTTTTGTCCCCCTTGGGGGCCTTGGGGTCAAAACGGGAGGCTTACAGATTTCCCCCCTTTTTGGGGCTGTCACCCCTTTGCCGGCTGCAGTGCAGGAGTGACAGAGCAGAAGCTTTACACTGTAATCCTGTAATTATGTCAATTAAAGGGGTGAAGAATGGGGGGGGGGGGGGGGGGGGGGGGGTCAAAACTGTTTTTTTTGAAGAGGGGGAAACACAGGTTTCACATAAAAAACATTTCCAAAAGAATGTTATAAAAAAGACCACAAAAATGACAAAGCGTGCCTCCCCAGGTAAATTTTTATGTAATAAGAGCATAGTTTTTAATTTTCTAATGGAAGCAAATCACTGCTGAGCAACTAAAGAAAATGGCAGATAGAGACACAGTATAGAAGAAGAGTAAAATGCTAATTCAGGATGAGTGTCATGCAAGAGGACTTAGGGAGCCTTAAAGTGTTATACATTACCTCAAATAGGATTTACAGCAGCCATAGTAAGAGATTAGTCAACACTACAGAGTACGCAGTCATGTTCTAATCTGGTACACTTCACAATCCAGCGGAGGACCACTGTTTAGGCCTTGTTTTCGCTTTGACAGCTGCTACATATTCAAAACAAAATGAAAGGGCCCTGTTTTGGGGAAATGTTTTCAGAAATTTAAACATCTGTGTAATTTAAGTGTTTAAATATTCAATACTATTCCTTATGCCGGCCACTTTATTAGGTACCAAACCCGGGTTTAAATTTTTGCAAAACATATGTTGAATTTTCCCAGGGCACGGGAGCAAATCAATGCGGCTTGGCAAACAAAACATTGGGGGAAGGGCCCACTTTCCGGGGAAATTCATGCTGAGCATAAGGCCCAAAATTACTTCAAAATTTTTTGAAATTTATTTCCCATCTCTTTAGTTTGAAGGGGGAGAAGAACAAGCAACATTGTTTTCTGCCCATGGTTAGGCAACAAAACTACACTGCTAGGGTGAGAAATCAATAATTTGTTAAATTTAGCAAGTAATGACACTGTAGACAAGGGTAAACAAAACGCCACTGTTACATTACCATATTGCTTTTGTTGTTGTAAACCATTATGCACAACACTGACTGATCTTTATTGAGGGCAACACTGTGCACTGAAGTCATACACTCACCGGGAACTTCATTAGGTACACTCTTTCAGTTGCTTGTTGACAAATTGTGAATCAGCCAATCACATGGCAGCAACAGAGTGCATTTAGGCATCCAGATGGGGTGAAGATAATTCCCTAAAGCTCAAGTGAATGGGGAAGAAAGAAGATATAAGTGACTTTGAACGTGGCATGGTTGTTGATACTGGATGGTCTGGTCTGAGTAGTTCTGAAACTTTTGATTTTAACTTATAACCATCTCTTTGGGTTTACAGAGAATGGTCTGAAAAAGAGAAAATATCCAGAGAGTGGCAGTTGTGTCGATAAAAGAGATCAGAGGAGAATCAGCAGACAGGTTGGAGATGACAGAAAGGCAGCAGTAGCTCAAAGAACCACTTGTTACAATCAAGGTATACACAGTATTATCTCTGAAAGCGCAGCAAATCTTGGGGCAGATGTGCTACAGCAGCAGAAAACCCTCCTGTCACTTAAGGAACAGGAAACAGAGGCTACAATTCATACAGGCTCACCAAAATGGGAGATTAACAAACTGGAGAATCATTGTATGATCCATTGACTCTTTCAGCTGCATCATTCAGATGATAGGGTCAAATCTTGGTGAAACCAACATGGAAGCATGGGTCCATCCTGCCTTGTATCAAACGTTCAGACTGGTGATGGTGATGAAATGCTGTGGTGCTATTTCGTTGACTTTGATTCCCTTAGAACTAATTGAGCAATATTTATACACAACAGTCTTCCAGATTATTGTTGCTGTCCATGTCCATCCCTTTATGACCCCAGTGTTCCCATCTTCTCCAGCAGGATAATGCACCATGTCACAAAGCTCAAATCAAACTGGCGTCTTTAACATGACAGTAAGTTCACAGTACTCTAAGTCTCCACAGTCACCAAATCTTAGTCCAGCAGAGCAGCTTTGGGATGGGGTGGAACAGGGGATTCTCTTAATGGACGTACAGGCGACAAATCAGCAGGAACAGCGTGATGCTATCATGTCGATATGGACCGTAATAGTACAGGCCAAACGACTGTACTCTGAGAAGCTCCAAAACCAGTTCTCAGCCAACGACTCTGCGTCTGTCTGGAAAGGGCTCAGGCAGATCACCAACGACAAGCCGAAAGCCCCCCACTCCATCAACGACCAATGCCTCGCCAACGACCTGAACGAGTTCTACTGCCTCTTTGAAAGACAAAGGGACAGTCCTGCAACCACCCACCACGGCACCCTCCAACAGCTGCAGCCACAAACCACCACCCCCACCTCCCCAAACCTCAGGGGGCCCCTGGGCACCTCCAACCCCCCCCCTGAAGTTCCCCCCCACCAGCCCCCACCCACGCCGGGGACACCCTTTTTTCCATCCGGGGGGGACGTCAAAAAAACCTTTTTCGGGAAAAAGCCCCCAAGCTGCTGGACCGGATTCTGTCTCACCAGCCAGCCTAAAGCACTGCGCTGATCAGCTGTCTCCAGTCTCCAGACATTTTTAACACATCACTGGGGGGCGTCATGTCCCGCCTGTTCAATCCCCCCACCATCGTCCCCTTTCCCAAGAAGTCAAGGACCACAAGGGCTTTTAAGACTTCACACCCGTCGCCCTGACCTCTGTGTGATGAAGGGCCTTTGAGCGCCCTTTGCTGTCACACCTAAAAAACATCACGACCCTCTCCTGGACCCCCCCATTTTTCCTACAGAGCCAACAGGGGGTTTGATGATGCAGTCAAACCTAGCCCTTCACTCCATCCTCCGGCACCTGGACTCCACAGGAAACCTACGCCAGGATCCTGTTTGTGGATTTCAGCTCTGCCCTTCAAAACCCCCCCTCCAGCTCCCCAGGAGAAGCTCTCCCAGCTGAGTGTGCCCGACTCCACCTGCAGGTGGACCGACTTCCTGTCTGACAGGAAACAACGCGTGAGGCTGGGGAAGCCCACACGTTGACTCCCTGACCTCCACCCCGGTTTCCCCCCCAAGGCTGTGTTATCTCTCCTCTGCTCTTTTTCCCGTACACCAACAGCTGCACCTCCAGTCCCAGTCTGTCAAGCTTCTGAAGTTTGTAGACGACCCACTCTGATCGGACTCATCTCTGATGGGGACGAATCCCCGTCAGATGGAGGTGGACCATCTTTTTTTTGGACTGGTGCAGCCAGAACAACCTTGAGCTCAACCCTCTTAAAAAAACAGTGGAAAATGGTTGTGGACTTCAGGATTTCCCCGGCCCCCCCTGCCCCATCAACCTCTGTGACTCCCCACAATTGACACTGTGGGAAATCTTTCCGCTTTTCCTGGGAGCCCCCCATCTCCCGGGGACCCCCAAGTGGGACCCAAAAATCAGCTCCCTCGTCAAAAAAGCCCAGCAGAGAATGTTTTTTTCCTGCGGGGGCTGAAGACATTCAAAACCTGCCAAAGACTATGGGGGGCAAATTCTACACAGCCATCATTGAGTCCCTCCTCACCTCCTCCATCCCCACTGGTTTCGCCGCTGCTAACAGCTAAGGATAAGGGGAGGCTTAGGCCATGTCATTCGGTCTGCGAGAAAAGTGATTGGCTGCAGTCTACTGTCCCCTTTCCCGGAACGACAAACCTCCAGGACCCCAAGCGGAAGGGGAAAAATTCTGGCCAATCCCCCCACCTGGCCACAGACTCTTTTTTCGACTCTCCCCTCTCGCAGGGGCCTGCGGTCCATCCGGACCAAAACACGCCACAAAAAAACAGTTTTTTCCCATCTGCCCACCAGCCTTTTTAACAAAGCCCGGAAACCACCCTGACACTCTTCCCTTTTCCCCCACACCCCCCTTTTTTTTTCTACCAGGACACTTTTTTAACTTGCAACTCTAATTTGGTTTTCATTAACGCTCAGCTTGGAATTCTGCTTTATCTTGCACTGGAAAAACTTTTCACACTGATCACCTGTACTGGTTTTTTACCCGGGGCCTCGCATCTTATCTTATACTGCTCTACATTTACTCTCACTCACTTAAAACTGTGCACATATATTTATATTTATATATAAATAAAGCTTTTCTGATTCTGATTCTGATCTCAGAGGAATATTTCCTACACCTTGTTCAATCTATGCCATGAAGGTAAAATGTACCAACCTGGTACTAGCAAGGTGTACCTACTAAAGTGGTGAGTGAATGCAAGTCCAATTAGAGCTTAATTTCACTTTAAAGCTAATTACTGGAACACAGTGAACATTTACTGTTTAATGTATTTCAAAGCAAATCAAAGAAGAACTGAATACAATTGTTGGCTCTAATAAATGTGATATTGTCCAGTACGTTACATCTTTTTGTCATTACATCTTTGAGCAACCTTGTACCAATTATTTAACAGCAGTGAATATTAAAATGAGTAACTTGCCTCCCATCACCTATTATGGAGTGCTGATTTGACTAGTCCTTCCTCCGAGGTAAGATATAGTGGCTGCTAGGGATTAATACAGTGCAATGAGGCAAAACTGCTTAATGCAAGAAGGTTAGGGAGCGATAAACAACTTCCTGTTGAAGGAGTTATCCTTATCCTCTTTCACTGCCCCTACCATCTCAGAGTATAATGCTTCTTTTAACCATGCATCATTAACATCTTGGAGTATGCTCACGCTCCTCACACACATAAACACGTGTAATTAAAATAAGTTTATCCAAGCCTGAGACATGTGTAAAGCACACAATACTAATGAATTCAGCTGACCCAGATACAGGGCTAAAAACTCACTGTGCTGGTTCACGTTTCGCCTTTTGGAAAATTAAATGTTACCGAGCCACTTTTAGCACTGTTTTTGACAGTTACGCTCACTGGCCACTATTAGTCTATTAGTATTAGTGGTAATACTTTTCCTGTATTTGATTGAACCTTCTTTTGCCTTCAGAACTGCCCCTAATTCTTCATAGGATGGATTCACGATAATCAACTGGTACTTGGAAGCCTGAAGGGTGCCAAGAAAATAACCCTCACACCATTACACTAACAGCAGCAGCCTGAACCAATAACAGATTGCAAGATGGATCCTTGCATTTGTGTTGTGATACCCGTTTCTGACCCTGATAATGGTCATAATGTAGAATAACTATAGATATAAGCTGGAAACATAGTTACATTATTGATGGACTTTTGTGAAAAAAATATGTATAAGTAAAAAAGATATCATGGTGTCAGATTTCTTTCCTTTATGAGTAAAACTACTTGGAAAATTGTCACAAATGTTACTAAAGATCTGTTGAACAAGCCTGATGAAGATAGTTAAAACAGATATAGAAAAAAGGGACAAGATAAATTAATTAGAAATAAATGCATGGGTAACAAATTTATAGGGAAAGCAATATTCATACATTTGGTTGAAAATTAAAGTACACGTTTAAAAAGCAGGTGAATTGTTACAGTTAGAAATGAAAACACTGACATCAATTTATGCCACATTTTATTAATCAAAAAATGCTTAAACTCGTCGTTGTTATAATTTTTACTCAATTCGTTGGCAAATTAATGATTTCATTCAGACATTTATTTCTTCTGGATTATGGTAGGTTTGATCCTCCATAATTGTGGAAAGCAGTGCAACAGTGCGTTGCAAAAACGTTTATGCCTCTTGAACTTTTTGACATTTGGTTACATATGAGCCACTGACCTCAATGTATTTTACTGGAACGTTTTGAGAAAGAGGTTTGTTATAGAACCCTAGTGAACAAACAGCATCATAAAGACCAAGGAACACAACAGACAGGTCAGGGAGAAAGATGTACAGAAATATAAATTAGAGGTTAAGTTGTAAAACAATCTACCCATGAATCTCATTCCTGTTCAGTCCATCATCTGTAAATGGAAAAAAGCATTGCACAACTCCAAATCTGCATATAATGGCCATCCATCTAAACTGACAGTCAGGAAAGTCTTAATCGGAGAAGCAGCAAAGAGGTCAGAGGTTGGCTCTAACCATACAGCCATATATAGTAGATGTGATCACAGCATATTTATAAAATTTGAAAATACATCTCACGCTTTTTGTTTGTAAAAAATGTTGAATACCACTTCACAAACATCTGCTCCTATGTGTTAGTCTAATACAAGAAATCCCTTTTAAAACCGTTGAAGTTTATTATATGACAAAATGTGAAAAGGTTCTGTGGTATAAATACTCTTGGGTGGTTCTGCAATAAAGATATCTGGTCATAACCACAGCTTTTACCCAACTAGGAATAAACAAGTTGCTGATTGCAATTTTCAGGTAACAAACTCAAATTCAAAGATTGCTCATTGTTTGAAATAGTTACTGTCACTCATAGTTGAAGAGTACCTATGATAAAAAAAAAAGACTTCTCCATGCTTTGCAAGTAGGCAAACCTGCAAAATCGGCAGTGTATCAAATACTTGTTCTCCCCACTGAATGTGTGTTTTTTTTTTTTTGCTTGCAATGTCACATTTATTGTCTTCTAGGTTTTGCCCATACACATTTCTATTGTTTTATTTAAAATTTTGATTACTGTATGTTTCTGGGTTTGGAGCCCATTTTCAATCATTTGCTTTCATTTCTATAAGTATCTGTGACTGTAGGGTGGCTTTATTTTATTCCTTCCTCATTTTTAAGTGTTTTTTAAATCCACAGTAAGATACCATCAAAAGAATGTTTTTATCTTGTTTTTGTGTTTAAAGGTTGCCCACAAATGTCTCTTTGGAAAACTTTGCTCCACAGGGTATGAAAATAAAAAATTGTTTTACACCAATTCTAGAAAGGACAAATAATTAGAGCAGATTTTTTAAATTGTTAAACGAAGCAAACATGCTATTAATTTTTTCTCCTCTTTGTCTCCAGGTTTCCTCCTTTCTTTGGGATTCTGATGCATGTCAGCCATCAGCAACTGTCCCCAAGGAGACATTTCTCACTGATGACATCATCTCTTAGCATGGGACGTTGATGAATCCTTCGCCATTTTGGTTCCTGTGGTGTTGATAAAGTGTTGAGCAGGTAGCTGGGGGGGCAGGGGGTGGGGTGAGGGGAGGACTGCCAAAAACGTGCAAAGCTTTTTGTCAACGTCGAGGGTGTGCACTAAGGGTCCAATGCAGCCGAGACAGAGATTAACAGCAGAGAGGACAGTGGAAGTGCTGTGTGTTTGTTTGAGCGTGTGTGTTTGTGCTTGCAACATCATCAGACATATCAGGTTATCTCACTACACCCCCATCTATTATAGAGTGAAACATTTCCTCACAACACGAGTGGCTGCGATGTGAAATCACACCTTCCCGTCCTGTGACTGTGTTCCACCCCACTGCACCTTTAGCCTGTGAACCAGGTCTAAGACAAAAGTCACAGGGGGGTGGATCAAGTGAGGAGGGAGGACAGAGGGAGTCTGTTACTCCCTTTGTGAATGTGCAAAGTCTCTGTTTCTTTTACAATTTTGGCTCACTTAAGTGTTGATGTAGGGAGGTACCAGCAGGGGGCCTCACAGCGCTCGCTCGGAGTGCTCGACTTGAGCTCCATCAGTTGAAATATAATTTCACAACATAAGAGCATGTGCCTGGCCATATGGATATCAGCGTGTAAGTATCCACAAACATGGATGTAAGTATTGGCACCCCGACTTAATAAATGTGTGTGTGTGTGTGTTTTTTTTTGTTGCAACAGCAGAATCTCACACTGAAACATTTAGAAAAATCTAGTCTTGAATTTGAGAACATTTACTAAGTGGGAAAAATGTACCATTTTAAGAAATATCAGTTTTTAACTAAATCACTGGGGCACATCTGCTGTTAAAACCCTTTTGGTTAACAGGACATTATTTAGTTTTGTCTTACATTTCACAAGGTTAGAGCATAGAGAGGGATCTTTAACCATTATTCCTTGCTAAATCTCTCTAGATCATTCAGAGTTCTGGGACTTCTACTCTCTTCATGTCACCCCACATGTTTTCTACAGGATTTATGACTGTGATGGAAGAGGGTTGATTTTATGTCATGTGAAACCATCACCATGTAGTTCCCAGGGCTATTGGAATAAAAAAATAAAATAGACCCACAGCATTACAGACCCTGCACGTACTTAACATTAGGCATTTTTCCACATATTCATTGTTTGCCTCACAACCAACCCACTTGGGGTGTCATAGGGAAGCTAAATCTTAGTCTCACCTACCAAATAAACACGCTTCCAGTTGAAGTCCCAGTCTCCCAACATGTCTATGTGTGTCATAGTTGGATAGAAAACTTGAGTTCTGACTTTCTTGAATGAACTGAACGCAATCCCCAACTATTTACGCAAATGGTGGGAACAAAGTTGTACATATATGCTTCTCTTTTGCTATTTCACTGAGTGAGACAAAGAACGGGCACATTAAGAGGAGAGCAACAAGGTACATGTGGTACACTTTTTTTTGACAAATATCGGATGACGTTATCCGGGATGCCGACACTGACCTCCTTGCCGTTGAAGCCGTCCAAAACCTGGTTTATACCCACCATTTCTGTCCTCACGAACAAAGTCGCAGAAACAAAGAAACGCAGGGGCATGCAATTGTTTTAGGAGGTGCGTTCTGTTGTTTCGTCTGATCGTGCAATTCCAGAAAATTCGATTTTACACAATGGTAACACTTCTGAGATCAGATTTTGTAGTTCGAGTTCCTCTATAGATTCTCCTTCAGCTACCAATCGGTCAGTTAAAGCAGGTTTGATCTGCAGTGACATCCACTATTGGAAATAGGACTGCAGTGAATGCTGTGTGCCTCAAGCGAGTTCATAAAAGTCAAGGCGATGTTTCTTACTGTGGGGCAGTCGGATAATATAGTTGTATTTTAAGTGAGTGGTTAATGACTCAAAAAGACACAATAAGGAAATGGTCAACCATAGGTCATAATAATAAACAAGTTTAATGAATACACACCATATATTAAAATTCATACCACAAAGACCAAAGGAAATTACAAGAAATACTTCAGTATAATTCAAACACAGATATCCTAGTAATAAATATGTATGGCAGGATGTTAAAGCCTGAAAGACTCCAAATCTTGCCGTAGCATTTCTTGAAGTGAATATTTCCCACATAAAATAAGTTGTCCCATGGCTGGTTTGTCAAAAATAAAAGTGTAGTCTATTGACTGGCTCTTTGCAAGGAACAGACCCACAAGATCCAGCTCCCTTCAATGAACCCTAAAGCCCATCTGTTGAAGAAAAACCTTTTCTTGTTTTTCACTCCCAAAAAAACAGTGGGCATGGGAAAGTCAAAAGACAACCACAAAATCTCACTTTTGGCTGGAGTTCTCTAACAGTGTCTTTTTTTTAAATAATTCAGTTTATTTATTTATATAGCGCCAATTCACAACACATGTTGTCTCAAGGCACTTCACAAAAGTCAGGTACTTACATTCCAATTATTTCTAACCATTGAACAGTGCAGTCAGAGTTAGTTAATTTTATTCAAATTGGATAAAAATTTTTCTTTCTAAGGAAAACCAGCAGATTGCATCCGTCTTGACTTGCGCAGTCCCCCCTCCCGGATGAGCATGTAATACAGTGGAAACAGTCACTGGCGTTGACTTTTGCCGTCAATCCCATCATACCTATGGAATAGCATGATAGCTCGCTAATTTGGAGAGGAAAAACTCCCTTTTAGCAGGAAGAAGCCTCAGCAGAACCAGGCTCAAGTGGTGCTGACTGGGGTAGAGAGACAGAGGCAGAGACGACAAGAGAACAAAGAGCACTGATCCAGGAGTACTTTCACTGGGAAGGAGAAGTGAATTGTTCATGGATGTGAGCTCATTTCACCTAAAAAGAAAGAACATATACACTCTGAAGCAGTTTCAGGTTGCGTCTGAAGCGAGCACATATAATTAAGTTTACAGTAAAAGCTCAGTCATCGCCATGTCCTAGTAGATAGAGAAGGGGTTAAACAACTAAAGAACAGGCCATGTGATCAGGGTAGAGGGTGAGCATTACGTTGTTGCCAGCAGTAAGCATCGGACGATGCCCCTCTCCAACAGGTGTCACAGTATACACAGAGCCAGGCCAGGTTTACTTCTTAGGAAGAGAAAAGAGAAGATAAACAACAGTTGACTGCTGAATAACAGCAATAATGCACATTGTGGAGAGTAGGTGTGAGAATGTAGCGAAAAGAGTGAAAGTGGTCAGTTGTCCTCCGCAGCCTAAGCCTATAGCAGCTAACTACACGAAAGTTTCAGTTCAGATTATTGTTGTAAACAGCGCGTAGTTCAACAGTCGTTTAAGGCACCACACAAGGGTCCCACTGATTGTCATTGTTATACTAAGACCACAAGATTGTAAGATACATCGCTCTCTGTCAGAACCGATTCTAACCAGTTGGAAAAAAAAGGGGTCTACAGGTAGCAGAAAATGGAGTGGTGTTTGCACCTCAACCATACTGAGCCGGTTTTTAGCTAAACTGACTTCCCCTTCTCATCCACTAGCCACTCTAACTATAAGCTTTATCAAAAAGGAAATTTTTAAGCCTAGCCTAAAGTAGACAAGTTGTCCGCCTACAACGGGACCAAAACCGGGAGTCGTGGTTCCGCAGGGAGGAGCCTGATAACTGAGGGATCTGCCCCCCCTTTCTACTTCTAGAGACTCTAGGACCCCATAGACCCCATATGGAAAAATCGATCTCTGATTAGAGGGGAGCTAGATCTTTAAAGGGGTTTTAATTGGAGAGGAGAATTTTAAATTCAAATTCTGGTTTTTAAAGGGCCAATAAAAGGGAAGCTAAAATGGGAGAAATATGATCTCTCTTTTTAATTTTTATCAGAACCTTGCTGTAGCTTTTAAATCACTGAATCAGGATTTTTAACAGCATTTTGGGACATCCTGTAGTAAGAATTACAATACCCGCCTTGAAGTAACAAATGCTGGACTATTTTTAGCGTCACTCCGGGATAGGATTTTCAATTTTGGCAATGTTCCGGAGGTGAAAGATGGAAACCCTAAAAACCTTTTTTAAAAGGGGTTTTAAAATGACAGCCCGGGCAAAAATAAACCAAGGGTTTTTTTTTACTTTTTTCCCGGAGGTCATTTAATCCCACCCGGTTAAATTTGACAAAATATTTCTTTTTTAAGACTCCGGCCCAAGACAAAACTTCTTTCTTCTGAATTTAGAAGCAAAAAATTTAAAAGTCTCCAAGTTTTTATATCTTCAAGAGTGCTTGAGTCTATCTAACGGGTGGGTTCTTTGGATTTATGGATAAGTAAAGCTGGTATCATCAGCGTAACAGTCAAAATTTAACTATGCTCCCTGATTTTGCCTATTGGAAGCATATTTAAATTAAGGTATTGGCCCAAAAAGTACTGAACCCCTTTGGGGTACTCCAAAATAACCCGGAGTTTTAAAGATTATTAATCATTTACATGAACAAACTGGAATCTGTCAGACAGATAAGATTTACCACCTACGCTTTTTCCCCTGATCCCTACAGCAATTCCGCCTTTTTAAGGGGAAATTTATGGTCCGACTGTATCAAATGCGGCACGAGATCTGGTACAACACAAGTGGGCACAACCCTTTATCTGGGGCCATAAGAAATCTAGTTTTTTCCCCAAGTGTTTCAGTGCTATGATGAGCTCTGAAACCTATAAAACTCTTAAAAAAGGTCATTGCTGTGAAAAATTCACCATTTGTTTGCAACTATTTTCTCAAAAATTTTAGATAGGATTGGGAAAATTTGGGAAAAGGTCGTAATTTATTAGTCATCTGATCAAGCGAAAAGGTTTTTTTTTTCCCGGGTTTTAAATTAAAACTACTTAAACTTTTGGTAATATCCATTTACTAAAGATAGATTTTTAAACTAAAATGGGGCTGGTAATCAAGGGGAAAACCTTTCCCTTTAAAAAATTTTGGGTTTGGGGTCGGGTCCCAACATCAAGTTTAAAAAGGGTTTTAAAGAAAACAATATTTTTGATAAATCAAGAAACTCCACCGGGGTCAAAACAGTCCAAAAAAACAGATCAGGTTCTCCAAAGGTTGTCCCCACTTGCTGAGGATGAAGTAATCATCTTCGGGAGTATGTCAAAGATTTTATTTTTAAAAAAAATAAAATTTTTTTTTAAAGAAAATCCCATAAAGCCCGACTGCTAAGAGCTAAGGGCCCCCAGTGTGCGGCGTTAATTGGGATGTGGCTTTGCTTTGGTGGGGTTGCTGGTCGGCCGGCCTGCTTGGTGCAGCGAAAGGGGGTGTGGCGTGGGAGAGTGTGGGTGGCCGGTGCGCTGTGTGGTGGGGGGGAGGTTGCAGCAGGGGTGCTTGAAGCGGGGGGTAGTGGGGGGCCTTTTTGGGGTGTGGGGGGTGGGGGCTTAGCCGGGGTTTCCCGGGTGGAGCTGGACTTGTGGGGGTGTGCCCCTGTGGGGAGGGGATTCATGGCGTTTTTGGGGTTTGGGGGCTTTTCGATATCTGTGTCCTGGTTGGGGTTGGCCCTGTGGAGAAATTCAAGTTGGGGTTCATAAGGGGTGGGGTGCTCATGGGGATCAGAATTCATTGGGGTGTGGGACCGTTTCATCCTGTGGTGGCTCTGGTTGGCGTGCTCGTTTGGACCGGGTAGACCCCTCTTTTGTACATGGCCCACTCTCAGGATGAGAATGGGGGTCGTTGAGGACTGGGGTCGGGGTGGGGGGTTGGGGTCCAAACCGGGGTCGCTCAGGTTCGGGCAGTGCCGGCACTAGTCTGGGCTGGTGCTGGTGTCTCCACCCCCAGAGGAAAGGGGACCACTTCCTGGGTCCGGGGGCCGGTTGCCTCTATGGGGTATTGGCACCTGGAGATGGGAGCATAGTTTATGCATGGGGAGTGTGTGTGAGTGTATGACGTCCAATGTTGTTTGTCTTTACATTGGGTGGGTGGGTGTAAGTGCTTTTACACATGAGGGTGGGAATGTGTGATCATGACTGTGTGTGCCTGTTTTTTGTTGTCAGGTTGGGTTTTGGACTGCTCCCTCTCCTGGGGAACTTTTTGGTCCCCATCCAAAAAGTTTGGGGCCCCATTTTCCCCCCTGCCCCACTACCTGCCAGTGGGGTTTGGGGTCTCTGCCCGCTGGTGTACTTGTTTGGGTTCTTAGTGCCCGGGTGGGGGTGCTTTGGTGTGTGGCCCGGGGCCCCCCCCCGGGGGCTGTTGCCAGGCAGGGGGGGGCCCCTGGGGGTCTATCGGGGCCCTTTTCTTAGGAGTGATTTTGTCCCCGGGTCCCCGGGTTCTCTGGGTCCATGGCTGGATCTGCCCCGGGCGTAGACGGCTGCCGGCTGGGCCCCGGTCCGGTGGGGCAGGGGCTGTGCTCCTCAAAACTCGCTATTGCGTATTTTTTTTGGGGAAACCTTGTATAAACAAGCGCACTGACACTTTAGAAATCACCGGTGTTTTGATACAGGTGTTTAAAAAGGTCACAAATTTTCTATATTGAAACCACCCTTTTCCACTAAATACTCTTGCATTCCTAAATACCCGTGCACCTTTCGGTTAAAAAAGACCAGAATTGTTAATGATAGCTGCATTTGGGTTATGTAAACACTTGTGGCGAGAATTTTGGTACATAATGGACCGCAGTTCTGCCAGCTAGAGGAGAGTCTTTAAAAACAGCACTCATGCAATTAACTCATCTGCTTCACCTGTCTGCTGCTGCGCTGCTGCGCAATCACCGTCATGCCACACACCTGTGGAGCTGCAGTTATATACAGCCCTCTGACAGGCAGACGGTGCCAGATTTTCGAAAACATTTGTGAGTAGTTATCCAGCGTTCCTTCCTGACTGATCTCGTTCCATGACCTTGCCTTGCCTTACGGATTATTCCCTCTTGCTTGCTCCTTGTCTGACGGATTGGATTTTGGATTTCGACTCTGTTTTCTGCCTCTGGTTTATGTCTCTGCTGCTGCCCCTTGTCTGACGCCTCTAGCCCTGGAATTCGACCCTGTTTCTGTCCCTGGATTTACGTCTCAGCCTAGCCACTGGTTTATTCAGCCTGAGTTCGCCTGGCTCTCTAGTCTGCCTGGATTTATTGTCAAGAGGACAATCACAGCTCTCTGTGTTCCTGTCACAGCGTCAGCTGGTTCCCCGGAGGATTTGGATCAGTCGGCAATCCGACTTCAGTCTGTTGGACGCTTCCTCATTAACTGTCTGGATCTCTTCCTCCTCTGGATTCTGTGCCTCATCACCAGACTGAGAAGGTTAGTGGCTTTATCTAACTCCTTGCAGATCCTGAGTTTTATTCAGCCACTAACTAGTCTCTCTGTTCTCAGTGGTTCCTGGAAGCTGACTGCTGTTCTTCTGCTCTCTGATCCTGAGTTTCTGAATAAACCTTTTTACTTATCACTTTGTGTTTGGCTGAATTTGGGTTCTCTGTCTCTGGTCGTGATAGTAAAATCTGGCCAAAAGATGGACCCATCGCCAGCACAGCAGTGGCGCACTAATGTTGATCACTCTATTGCCCGTCTTAATTCCGGCTTGGGGGGGGAAGTGATTTCTATGCTGCGATCCATGACTCCTGCTTCCACGCCAGCGTCCTCACAGCCTGTTTCCCCCAGAGTTCCTGATCTTTCCGCTGTGGTAAGAGAACCTAGACTCACGCCTCCTGAACTGTTTAGGGGAGATCCTGACCAGTGCCGTGCTTTTCTTACTCTTACTCAATGTGAGATTCATTTTGAGCTTCAGCCTTCTTCGTTCCCTTCTGAGCGCTCTAAGGTGGCGTTTGTTATTTCCCTGCTCTCTGGAAAGGCTAAGCAATGGGGCACTGCTGAGTGGCAAAATGGTTCGATCACGTGTGCTTCTTATTCTGCATTCTCCAAGGAGCTCATCAGGGTTTTTGATCCAGTTCTTCCTAGTCGTGAAGCTGCCAGAGGTTTACTCTCCATTAAACAGGGAGAGAGAAGTGTTACATCTTATATCATTGACTTTCATTTACTGGCAGCAGACAGCCTTTGGAATGAGCATGCTAAAATGGATGCTTTCATGCAAGGTCTGAATGAGAACATTAAGGATGAACTGGCTACCCGGGACTACCCTGCCTGCCTCCCTTCACCAACTTGAGGACCTGGCAACCCGCATCGATTTGCGGCTCACAGAAAGGAGGAGGGAGAGGCTTCATAGACGGGTTAATTCCCCTTCAGCTCACAGTCCTGTTCCCCACCTAGAACCCAAGGGTCTTCCACCCCCTTCTGATCACTGTTGTGACCCGGAGCCCATGCAGTTGGGTCGTTCTAAGATTTCTGCGGGGGAACGAGATCGACGAAGGAAGAATAACTTGTGTTTTTATTGTGGTGGACAGGGTCATGTTGCATTCAAGTGTCCGTTAAAAGCCCAGGCTCAGTAGAGGTGAGGAGAACTCTACTGAGCCGAAGTCAACTGTCTGTCTCCTCATGCTCATTTCCTGCAACTATTCAAGTGTCTTCCACTTCTCATCAGGTGTCAGTATTCATTGACTCAGGGGCGGACACGGAGTTTATGGATGAGTCGTTCGCCAGGGACCATGACATCAAGCTCCTTCCCACGTCTGACACCCGTAATGTCCTGGCTTTGGATGGTCATAGTATCAACAGTTCATACTACAAGACGGAGGTAATAAAACTCACACTGGGGGGCAATCATCAGGACGAGGTCACATTCAGGATTATCAACTCTCCTAAACTACCCATTGTTTTAGGGGCCTCCTGGTTACAAAAGCACAACCCCCATATTGACTGGCAAGCCAAAGAGATTTTGGGCTGGGCTAAGTCCTGCTCGGCCACTTGCCTGTCTTCTGCCTCTACAGATATTTTTCCGGAGAATGACATTGAGGAGACATATCCTGATCTGTCTAAGGTACCACCCGAATATCATGCACTTAAGGAGGTTTTCAACAAGTCCAGGGCTACGGCACTTCCACCTCATAGACCCTATGACTGTGGCATTGAGCTCCTACCAGGCACTTCTCCCCCTAGGGGTCGATTGTATTCATTGTCAGGACCAGAGAACCAAGCCATGAGGAAGTATGTTGATGAGTCACTAAAAGCTGGTGTTATCAGACCTTCTTCTTCTCCAGCAGGGGCAGGCTTCTTCTTTGTGGGAAAGAAGGATGGTTCCTTGAGACCATGTATCGACTACAGGGGTTTAAACGACATCACCGTCAAGAACCGATACCCTCTACCACTTATGAACACTGCTTTCGACCAGATTCAGGGCGCCAAGATCTTCTCTAAGTTGGATTTGAGAAACGCTTACCACCTTGTTCGTATCAAGGAGGGGGATGAATGGAAGACGGCATTTAACACTCCCACTGGTCACTACGAGTACTGTGTAATGCCTTTTGGTTTAACCAATGCCCCTGCAGTTTTTCAGGCATTGGTGAATGATGTCCTGAGGGACATGGTGGGACAGTTTGTTTTTGTATACCTTGATGACATTCTGATTTATTCCCAGGATCTGGAAACCCACAGAAATCATGTCCGGGCTGTCCTCCTCCGTCTTCTTCAAAATCATCTGTTTGTCAAAGCTGAAAAGTGTGAGTTTCATACCACTACCACCTCATTCCTTGGATTCATCATTTCTCCAGACCAAGTCATAGTGGACCCCTCCAAAGTCAAGGCAGTCTTGGAATGGCCTTCTCCTACCGACCGCAAACAGCTTCAAAGGTTTCTGGGGTTTGCTAATTTTTACAGACGGTTCATCAGGAATTATAGCCTCGTAGCAGCCCCTCTTAATGCTCTCACATCATCTAAAACAAGGTTTGTTTGGAATGAGACAGGCAGAAAGAGCTTTTGTCAAGCTCAAGGATTATTTACGTCTGCTCCTGTTCTACGGTCCCCTAACCCCGATAAACAGTTTATTGTGGAGGTTGACGCCTCAAACACAGGGGTTGGAGCTGTCCTAAGCCAAAGAAATTCTGATGACCGTATTCACCCATGTGCCTTTTTTTCTAGGACTTTGTCCCAAGCAGAGCGCAATTATGATGTGGGGGACCGAGAACTGTTGGCAGTCAAGTTGGCTCTCGAGGAGTGGAGGCATTGGCTAGAGGGGGCTAAGGAACCGTTTCTTGTATGGACAGATCATAAGAACCTGGAGTACCTGAGATCAGCGAAGCGCCTTAATCCCAGGCAGGCAAGGTGGGCTTTATTTTTTGGAAGATTCAACTTCTCTTTGTCTTTCAGACCTGGAGTCAAAAATGGCAAACCAGACGCCCTGTCCAGAATACAGGAACCCTCCGAGTCACAGACCTCTGGGGAGGATGAGTTTATTCTTCCGGAATCAGTGAGACTCTCTGTCACCATGTTGGAGTTGGAGGGAGAGGTTAGAGATGCCACCAAAGACCTCCCTATTCCTACTTCATGCCCACCTGACCGGTGTTTTGTTCCGGAGCCTCGTACCCAAGGTACTGAATTCATGCCATAATTCACGTCTGTTCTGTCATCCTGGTATCAGCAGGACGTTGCAGATGGTCCGAACTCAGTTTTGGTGGCCATCTCTTGTCAAAGATGTCACAGATTACGTCACGGCCTGTACTCAATGTTCCCAAGCCAAGTCTTCTCATCGCCCTCCTGCTGGACTCTTACATCCCCTACCCATTCCTCCTCGTCCCTGGTCACACATAGCCATGGACTTCGTCACAGGTTTGCCAGTTTCTAATGGCTTCACAGTTCTGTTAACTATCATCGACAGATTTTCTAAGATGGTTCACCTAGTCCCTCTCAAGAAGTTGCCCTCAGCCAAGGAAATGGGGGACATTCTGGCACGTGAGGTTTTTCGCCTTCACGGCATACCCACAGACATTGTCTCAGACAGAGGGCCCCAGTTTGTGTCACGTTTTCTGGAAAGAGTTTTGTTCCTTGCTGGGGATTACTGTTAGTTTGTCCTCAGGATTTCACCCACAGTCGGATGGACAGACTGAGAGGGCCAACCAGGAGGTGGAGACCAAACTTCGCGCACTATGTGAGTCAGACGCAACCAAATGGTCTCAAAATTTACCCTGGGTTGAATATGCTGTCAACACCCTCCCGGCTAGTGCCACGGGGTTATCCCCTTTCCAAGTTGTGTTTGGTTTTCAGCCACCCTTGTTCACAGTCCAGGAGAAAGAGGCTGAGGTTCCTTCTGCTCAGGCCGCGGCCCCTAAGATGTCAGCGCATCTGGAGGAAGGCAAGAAGGTCTATGATCAGAATGTCGGAGGTGCAGGCACGCACAGCAAAAATCGTCGGAGAATCCCTGCTCCAAGCTACCAGGTGGGACAGAAGGTTTGGCTATCCACCAAGGACCTCCCGCTTCTGGTTGACTCCCGTAAGCTGGCACCTCGTTTTGTGGGACCCTTTCCCATATCCAAGATCATCAATCCTGTGGCTGTTCGTTTAAATGATACACTGCAGCCTGCGCTTGTCCCTGATAGTGGCAGCAGCGTACCTGATGGGAGGGTGAGTCCTGGGAGATGGCGGAGTAGAAGTGCACCATCATTGTCTTTGGCAGGCTAAACTTCTTCAGTTGCCGCAGGAAGTACACATGCTCAGCTGGGAGAGCTTATCCTGCAGCAGGGCCGGAATGATGGTATGGAAAGTAGAGCTGAAATCGACTAAACAGGATCCAGGCGTTGGTTCCTGTGGAGTCCAGGTGCAGCAGGATGTAGAGAAGAGCCATATTTATTGCTTCATCCCCAGATCTGTTGGCTCTGTAGTCAAACTGCAGGGGATCCAGAAATGGTTCCTTCCTGGATTTCGTTCCAGGACTTCATTACCACAGAGGTCGGGGCGATAGTGGTCCTTGGTGTTTTGGGGACAGGGATGATGATGGATACTTTGAAGCAGGCTGGCACATGGCATGTCTCCAGTGAGGTGTTAAAAATGTCTGTGAACACCGGAGACAGCTGACCAGCACAGTGCTTCTGTGTGGATGGGTAGACACGGTCCGGTCCAGCTGCTTTGCGGGGTTTCTGCTTCTTAAACAGTCTATTGACTTCCTTCTCTGAAATGGAGAGTGAAGGGGAGGGGGTGGAGTGGAGTGGGTGGAGCTGGCCAACTCTGAGGAGAGAGTGGAGGAAATGGTGGACTGGAGTATGTCTTGGTTGTCCAGAATTAGAAGCTGGAGTTCAGACTGGATACCCATGGTTTTAGTATCATGAGCCTAGCTGCATCCTCCAAGAGAGTCACATTAGAGTAACTCCTTGCAAAACATGGTGCAGTCACATCAACTAGGCAGATTTGTTATGGGTGGTGCTGACATATTGAGTGGTGATGGAGAGTGCCATCACCCCTGCCTCTTCACACTCTATACTCCAGCGTTTCACTTTACAATTCATTGTTTCAATATTGTTTGATCTGCCAGAGTAATTATTAAGTTTGAAGGTGGGAAAGTCTCTCTATTAAAGGGAAATTATGCAACTTTACATAACCCTTGACCAACGTCTACACAGTTTTCTCTCTACATCTTGTGTCAAAACACAAATCAGATTCTCATTATACTAAGTAACATTGTGAGCAATATCTGTGTTAAATTGGTGAACTGAATTTTAATGAACTAAACAGCAGAAGACTAAGGTTCACAAATCTTAGATTAACCTTGATTTTTAGAAAGGATTAAACCCTGATCGCCACATGTTTTGTGAGTGAATAAAATGGACCATTTTCTGAAAGAAATTTAGATCATTAATATGGAGGTTGAATAAAATGTGACCTTGGTTAATTATTTGTTTTAATTTGTAACATGACAAACTTTTACTCCCAGAATTATCTTGTGCAGTTAAACCAGAAATTTGCCTATCCCAAAAAAAACAGTTTTAAAAAAAGTTTCTTTTTATGAATATCAAGCAGAGCTTTAAAGCGTTAGCTGTAATGCTCCACTTGCGAAAGTAAATCTGTTGGGCTTTTTTTGGCATTCAGACGACAATTCTGAGCGCTACTCTGCTGGACAGGACACAGTTAAAAAAAAAACAAAAAAAAAAACGAAAAAGAATAAAGAAAAGGTAAGAATTTCAACTATGACTGAATATAATACCAACTAATGATCCAAATAGAAATTTTTACAAAAATCTATACTCAAATAATACAGATCCCTCTAAATCTGACATGGATGGATTTTTTTTTTATCTTAGTGATTCATCCTGTTGGGGGTCACATCTGCCATTTTGGTCAGGTAAACGACTCTACTGTGCAGCTGCGGGTGTCCAAGCTGACATCATCAGAGCTTATAAAAAGCAGAGGAAACAAACTTTTGGCCACCATTTCCAGTCGCAGTGAAACACTACGCTCAGGGGCAATCTCTTGACAAATAGAAACTCATGGGCAAGTTTACGTTTCCTCCAAATTGGGCATTCCCGGAAGAGCTTGAAAGCTGGAAATCTGTCTGATAGAAGATCAGAAGATTCATATCCCGATCGAAGACAGCACAACGGACCCAGGCGAAAGGTGAAAAACCCAAAGGGTTTTTTTCCAAGGGACAATTTCCTCCTTGTTTTTCAGTCAACTGAAAGGGTTTCCTCATTTTTTTACCCGTTTTTGGAGGGAGGAAAGTTTGACTGTTTTGATTTGATCATGGACGCGGATTTTTGGTTCCCCCTTTTTTTTCTTCGACCATTCCAACCTAAAAACCGGTAAAGTCATGTAAAAGTAATTTTGTTTTTTTATTTTAAAAATGGATATTGTATTTAGACGTCTGGGCAGGGTGAGGCTTGTTAAGGTAAATTGGGGGTTTAAATAAAGGGTATTAACTTGCTGCTGCCATTTTGGTTAAATTTTTTAGCTGAATTTTTTTGGGGGATTTACTGTCTGTATACTGGGGAAAACCGAAAACGACGGTGCGCTCATGTTTGGGGGTGCGTTTGTTTCCTTCGGTTGCCAACAGCCGGAGTTAAAAGTCAACTTTCTTCAAAAAAACAGGGGTTCAGTCTGGACCCCCTGGCCAGGCCCTACTTTTTTCGCCATCATTTTATCCCCTTTGGGGTTTTTCCCCAAGCCCCCCGCCTCAGAGTTTTACAACCCCTTTATTAAAGATTTGGGTTCAACTGTAGGGGAAAGGGGCGTTAGATTTTTCCTCCAATTTTGCGTTTTGCTCTTCTTAGTTTTTTAACTGTATTTTTCTCTCTTTTTCTCTTCTTAAAATACCCTGGTTGACTCGTATCTACGTACACCTTCCTGGGGGGGGGGGCCGCCCAATCTTCTGCTTTCAACAACTTAATGCTCACTTTCTAACCGATGATACACTTGGCCCTGTCTTTCAGTGTTTAACCCTATTTTTCTCCTAGACATAGCTACTGACTTAGCTTTTACTGTTACTAACAGTATGTGCTCTCTTTCATACTCTAAACTTGAAAACTGGCTCAGAGTTCATCTGCCTTTTTTCCTAGATGAAGCCACTAAAGGCGCTACATCCATTAATACATTGCTCAAAAAATAAAGGGAACACTTAAGCAACACAATATAACTCCAAGTAAATCAAACTTCTGTGAAATCAAACTTTCCACTTAGGAAGCAACACTGATTGACAATCAATTTCACATGATGTTGTGCAAATGGAATAAACAACAGGGGGAAATCTTTGGCAATTAGCAAGACATACTCAATAAAGGAGTGGTTCTGCAGGTGGGGACCACAGACCAATTCTCAGTAACTATGCTTTTGGCTGATGTTTTGGTCACTTTTGATTGTTGGTGGTGCTTTCACACTCGTGGTAGCATGAGACAGACTCTACAACCCACACAAGTGGCTCAGGTAGTGCAGCTCATCCAGGATGGCACATCAATGCGAGCTGTGGCAAGGTTTGCTGTGTCTGTCAGCGTAGTGTCCAGAGCCTGGAGGCGCTACCAGGAGACAGGCCAGTACACCAGGAGACGTGAAGGAGGCCGTAGGAGGGCAACAACCCAGCAGCAGGACCGCTACCTCCGCCTTTGTGCAAGGAGGAACAGGAGGAGCACTGCCAGAGCCCTGCAAAATGACTTCCAGTAGGCCACAAATGTACATGTTTCTGCACAAACGGCTAGAAACTGACTCCATTAGGATGGTATGAGGGCCCGACGTCAACAAATGGGGGTTGTGCTCACACCCCAACACCGTGCAGGACGCTTGGCATTTGCCAGAGAACACCAGGATTGGCAAATTTCCCACTGGTGCCCTGTGCTCTTCACAGATGAAAGCAGGTTGACAGATGTGACAGAGTTTGCAGACACCGTGGAGAGCGATCTGCTGCCTGCAACATCCTTCAGCATGACCAGTTTGGCAGTGGGTCAGAAATGGTGTGGGATGGCATCCATGTGCTCGCCAGAGGTAGCCTGACTGCCATTAGGTACTGAGATGAGATCCTCAGACGCCTTGTGAGACCATATGCTGGTGCAGTTGGCCCTGGGTTCCTCCTAATGCAGGACAATGCTAGACCTCATGTGGCTGGAGTGTGTCAGCAGTTCCTGCAAGATGAAGATATTGGAGCTATGGACTGGCCCGCCCGTTCCCCAGACCTGAATCCGATTGAGCACATCTGGGACATCATGTGTCGCTCCATCCACCAACATCACGTTGCACCATAGACTGTCCAGGAGTTGGCGGATGCTTTAGTCCAGGTCTGGGAGGAGATCCCTCGGGAGACCATCCGCCATCTCATCAGGAGCATTCCCAGGCGTTGTAGGGAGGTCATACAGGCACGTGGAGGCCACACACAATACTGAGCCTCATTTTGCCTTGTTTTAAGGACATTACATCAAAGATGGATCAGGCTGTAGTGTGTTTTTCCACTTTAATTTTGTGTCTGACTCCAAATCCAGGCCCATTGGTTAATAAATTTGATTTCTATTGATGATTTTTGTGTGATTTTGTTGTCAACACATTCAACTTTGTACAGAACAAAGTATTCAATGAGAATATTTCATTCATTCAGATCTAGGATGTGTTATTTGAGTGTTCCCTTTATTTTTTTAAGCAGTGTAAATGGGCACGGTTGGATGACCTCAAGGGGCGGGTCAAGGCATAGGGGCACATGTAAGAAAGTTATGGCTGAACATACTTAAATAATAGTCAAGTCAAATCAATTCAAGTTTATTTATATAGCGCTTTTCAGCAACAAGGCACTCAAGGCGCTGTACATAAGGAAAAACATTACAATGATATAGAAAATCAAACAACAGAAAAACAAATCAAATGACATTAATAATCATTGGGGGTTTACTGGTAAGAGCTGGTTCTAATCCAATCTTTCTAATAATCTAAAAATCTTGCGTCTTGTGCTGAAACTAAAGAAGCTGAGTCATTGGTGTAAAAACAGCTTTAGTCCAAATTTTCAAGTACTAATAATCTTTGACTTTCACTGGTAATCCTTCTGAGAAATCTGAAAATCTATGAAAAGTAATGAAATCACACATTTAGATAAAGTAAGATAGGAGGAAAAAAAAATCATATTTCAGACTCTATTCTTAGCAGAATACAGACTGAGGTAGTACAAAAAACCTCAGCAATGGTAAGCAATACACACATAAGTAAAGATTTAGCAGTGGTATGGTGGAATATTGAGGGTGCCAATATATAAGTCTGACTGTGTTTGCAAGAATTAGACTGTCAACACTGATAGAAGCGCCATTGTCCTTGAGAAGAGAGGTGGAGGTTTTATCAATCGGCCGCATAGTCCTATCAGCAAACAGTTGGCAGGGGAGTGCTGGGGGAGAGCCTCATGTTTATATAACATCCAGGAGATAATTTGCCGATAGCCAGTTAGCAGAAGTTGCCAAGGCCACATTGGGGTGCCAGATTCAGAAAAACAATAAATGTTGTGGTTCAGGCAGTTGTGAATTTCCAACTACCTTAAGAGTTTTACTGGTATGTCTCAATTGCGAATCCAAATAGCCAAATTTCTGGTACGTTCCGCAGATCTCGAGCGTATAACTTCTCCAAGATTATATCCTTTAACCTCTGAGTCTAGCCGCTGCCAGGCTGCAATTCTGTTCAAGAATCGTGTCCAGCTTGTGTTGATCGCTCTACAGACTCCATCCAACATCTAGGCAGCTTTGGCGTGCTTTGAACAGCCGCCCACGTTTTGCAAATCACTCGATAAGCCAGGTAACCACCAACTCCAAAAAGCAGACATTTGGCGCGATTCAGTTTATTTCAGATGGCTCGAGTCCCAGTTCACATCCCCGTTCTACACGTATTATACATTACGAACAGCTCTCGTTTTGGGTATTCTGAGTTTTGGTGGATTATTCTGTCATGGAGCAACCATCTAGGAAGTGTTCCCAAGTTTGGGAATATTTCGATTTGGTGCCACCTAAAAAGGTAATGTAGATTCAAAGTGTTTATTAGAAAGCCTATAGCCAATACTATGCAGTAGTGTTATAGTCATGGTATCATGTTATGCAAGAGGTGCGGTAACGGGTTGTTCTTGGTTTTACAAGTGCAGTGTTTGCTTTGGCCGCAGCTGCTGACGTATAATAATAATACGTCATCAATGCTGAGGCATTATAGAGACAAACACGAGAACACTCATGCCACCAATCAAGGTCAGCATAACATAAATATACATGCAGAGTTAGAAAGAATGACAGTTAAATGTTTGTAAGTTGAATTGAAGTTCCTTTTCTTTATTTATTTTTTTTTAGGATCCAGGAAGCAAGAGCTTAATGAAGCTCTTGTGGACTTCATAATGAAGGACTCCCAGCCTTTCACTGTATACAAACCTATACCACCCAGCCAAACAGTTCCTTGTCACACCAACTTCCTCTGTTCCCTGTGAAAGAGTATTTTCCAAAGCTGGAGAAATTGTCTCAAAAAAAAAAAGAAACCGTTTGAGCCCTTCTACTGTGCAGAAATTACTTTTCTTGGATAAAAAAACCTGAAGTAACACAAGCACCCTCTTTATTACACCAAGCACAATGTCCAAAAACACTCAGTACACCAAGCACACTCCCAAAGAAAATATGAATGACAATTAAACAATTTTCACTTAATTTATTTATTTATTGTTATTTATTTAAAATGGGACAGTAGAATTTCATAAAACAAATGACAATTCAAGTTTAAGAAGCCAGAATTAGCCTAATGGCTATTTTTCATCTATATTTCCCTACAGTTCACACTGTTTTTAAATAATTATTTATCTCGTACTCGTACTCGTTGTCTTCCGCTTTATCCGGGACTGGATCGCGGGGGCAGCAGACTCAGCAGAGACCCCCAGACATCCGTCGTGCTCCTCCGGGGGGAGCCCAAGGCGTTCCCAGGCCAGCCGAGAGACATAGTCCCTCCAGCGTATCCTGGGCCGTCCCCTGGGCCTCCTCCCAGTGGGACGTGCCTGGAACACCCCCCGAGGAAGGCGTCCAGGAGGCATCCGGTATAGATGCCCGAGCCACCTCAACTGGCTCCTCTCGATGTGGCGGAGCAGCGGCTCTAATCCGAGCCCCTCCCGGATGGCCGAGCTCCTCACCCTATCTCTAAGGGAGTGCCTGGCCACCCTACGGAGGAAGCTCATTTCAGCCGCTTGTATCCGGATCTCGTTCTTTCGGTCATGACCCAAAGTTCATGGCCATAGGTGAGGGTAGGAACGTTAGACCGACCGGTAAATCGAGAGCTTCGTTTTTCAGCTCAGCTCTCTCTTCACCACAACGGACCGGCACAGCACCCCCATTACTGCGGCAGCTGCACCGTTCCGTCTGTCGATCTCCCGCTCCATTCTTCCCCCACTCGTGAACAAGACCCCAAGATACTTAAACTCCTCCACTTGAGGCAGGAACTCCCCTCCAACCTGAAGAGGACAGGCCACCCTTTTACGGTCGAGAACCATGGCCTCGGACTTGGAGGAGCTGATCCTCATCCCAGCCGATTCACACTCGGCTAAGAACTGCCCCAGCGCATGCTGTAGGTCTTGGCTAGAGGGGGCCAGCAGGACCATGTCATCTGCAAAAAGAAGAGATGAAATCCTCTGGTCCCCAAACCAGACACCCTCCGGCCCTTGGCTGCGCCTAAAAATCCTGTCCATAAAAGTTATGAACAGGACCGGTGACAAAGGGCAGCCCTGCCGGAGTCCAACATGCACCGGGAACAGGTCCGACTTAGTGCCAGCAATGCGAACCAGACTCCTGCTCCGCTTGTACAGAGACCAGATGGCCCCTAGTAAAGGGCCCCCAATTCCATACTCCTGGAGCACCCCCCACAGGGCATCACGAGGGACACAGTCGAATGCTTTCTCCAGGTCCAAAAAACACATGTGGACCGGTTGGGCAAACTCCCATGAACCCTCGAGTACTCTGTAGAGGTATAGAGCTGGTCCAGTGTTCCACGGCTGGGACAAAAACCACTTGAACCTCTTGAAGCCGATGTTCGACTATCTGCCGGACTCTCCTCTCCAATACCCTGGTGTAGGCCTTACCAGGGAGGGTGAGGAGTGTGATCCCCCTGTAGTTGGAACACACCCTCTGGTCACCCTTCTTATGAAAGGGGACCACCACCCCAGTCTGCCAGTCCAGAAGCACTGTCCCTGACCGCCATGCGATGTTGAAGAGGCAAGTCAACCATGACAGCCCTACAACATCCAGAGACTTGATGTATTCAGGGCGGATCTCATCCACCCCCGAAGCCCTGCCACCGCGGAGCTTTTTAACCACCTTGGTGACTTCAGCCTGGGTGATGAAAGAGTCCAACCCTGAGTTCCCAGCCTGAGTTCCACCAGGGAATGCGTGATGGCAGGATTGAGGAGATCCTTGAAGTACTCCTTCCACCGCCCGATAATGTCCCCAGTCGAGGTCAGCAGTCTCCCACCCCCACTGTAAACAGTGTTGGCAAAGCACTGCTTCCCCCTCCTGAGGCGCCGGACAATTTGCCAGAATCGCTTCGAGGCCAACCGGTAGTCCTTCTCCATGGCCTCACCGAACTCCTCCCAGGCCCGAGTTTTTGCCTCTGCCACCGCCACCGCCCGGGCCGCGGCACGCCAGCCGCCTCAGGAGTCCCACAAGCCAACCACAGCCGATAGGACTCCTTCTTCAGCTTGACAGCGTCCCTTACTGCCGGTGTCCACCACCAGGTTCGTGGTTTGCCGCCGCGACAGACACTGCAGACCATACAGCCCCAGCATCGACAATAGATGCGGAAAACATGGTCCACTCGGACTCTATGTCTCCAACATCCCTCGGAATCTGGTCAAAGCTCTCCCGGAGGTGAGAGTTCAATATATCCCTGGCCAAGGGCTCCGCCAGATGTTCCCAGCAGACCCCCCATATGCGCTTGGGCCTGCCAAGTCTGTACGGCTTTCTCCTCCTCCAGCGGATCCAACTCATCACCAGGTGGTGATCAGTGGACAGATCAGCACCTCTCTTCACCCGAATGTCCAAAACATGTGGCCGAAGGTCTAATGATATGACAACATAGTCGATCATTGACCTCCTGCCTAGGGTGTCCTTGTGCCAAGTGCACTGATGGACACCCTTATGTTTGAACATGGTGTTCATTATGGACAATCCGTGACTAGCAAAGAAGTCCAATAACAAAACACCACTCGGATTCAGATCGGGGAGGCCATTCCTCCCGGTCACGCCTCTCCAGGTGTCACTGTCGTTTCCCACATGGGCGCTGAAGTCCCCCAGCAGAATAATGGAGTCCCCGGGAGGGGCACTATCCAGCACCCCCGACAGGGATGCCAAGAAGGCTGGGTACTCCGCACTACCACTCGGCCCGTAGGCCGAAAGTCAGAGACCTGTCCCCAACCCGAAGGCGCAGGGATGCAACCCTCTCATCCACTGGGTTTAAACCCCAACACGAGACGGCTGAGCAGGGGGGCAACAAGCAAACCCATCCCAGCGTGCCACCTCTCCCCGTCGGCCACTCCAGAGTAAAAGACAGTCCAGCCCCTCTCGAGGAGATGGTTTCCAGTGCCCACACTGTGCGTGGAGGCAAGCCCGACTATTTCTAGTCAATATCTCTCGACCTATCGAACAACCTCAGGCTCTTTCCCCCCCAGCGAGGTGACATTCCACGTCCCTAGAGCCAGCCTAAGCATCCGGGGATCGGGCCGCCGAGGTCTCCACCTTTGTCCGCCGCCCAATCCTCTTTGCACTGGTCCCTCACGGTTCCCCTTGCAGGTGGTGGGCCCACTGGGGGATGGTCTCTCGTCTCTCGTTCGGGCTTGGCCCGGCCAGGTCCCACGAGGAGCAACCCAGCCACCAGGCGCTCTCCGATGAGTCCCGACCCCAGGCCTGGCTCCAGGGTGGTACCTGGAGCCAGGCCATGAAAAAATAATAATCCCCTCAAGGAGGGGATTATTATTTTTTCATGAGTTAATTACTCAGAATCTTTAATGGGTTACTAAAAACACATATGTACAACACCCATATATACATACATAAGTGCTATTATTTACACAAGAGGTGCATCACCTTCACAGGGCTTCATTTGGTGCAACAATCACTACTGCCAGTAGATGTCACCCAAGGGAATGGAATGAACCTTTGGGTAGAGAACCACTTTATGACACAATGGTTCAAAATGATTCTATGCTTCAAAAAGCCTCATTTTGACATCACTATGGGTGATCTTGGAGGGGAGCACGGTGGAGGGTGAGCCAGGTTAATTCGCAGGAAGTCTGAGGAGCCTTGTAACCGGAATGCAGCCAACTGAGAAGAAAATCCGTGAAGTTCTCTTGAGTGGATCTGGGTTTTCTGCACAAGCACACTGGATACAGAAGCTCGGGACTGGAGGTAACCTGGGAAGGAGGATATGAGAAGGTAAGTACTCAGAATAATCACAACGAGATTTATCTTGCCAGCTAGAGTTACCACTGCAGGTTAACATTCAGGTACTGGAGTGTTGGCAGAGTTGGGTTCTTATGCTCCTCTCCTGATAAGGCTGATGGAGAACACCTGTGGACTCAGCTCCTACCGTGCCTCTGGTGCCATCTAGAGGTTGGATGGGGTTAAACATGCAAAGTAAAAAAAAAACTGACAAATGCACATCATGTCCTCTAACATGTGATTTTGAACCACAGTTATGGTTTTGGGTTTGATCCATTCCTGCCATGGTGGTCCTTAATATTTTTGTATTTGCTCTGGCACTGCAGTGTGCGATACTTTTCTCTTTGCTAGCTCAGCGAACACTTTCGCATGCTCCTGAAATACGACCAACCACGCACATGACCAATCAATGAACAGCAGTCTGTTCGCGTCACATTTCGGCCCCGCTACACCTTGATATGACCTGCTGATAAGCAGGTACCAAGTGAGCCAGCACTGGGCTAGAATATCAAGTAACACAAAACGGGCTGAGGGAAGTGAAGCAGGCCAAAGTAGAGCTCATCAATGCAGCATAATGCCAAGAAAAGTGAGGCTAAAAAAGCATAAATATATCCAGATCCAATTGGGATCTGGTGCTGGTGGCACCCTGCTCTTTAAAATCACTAAGTTGCATTGAGATTTTAGCTTTCTGGATATTTTTTTCATTTTCCCCTTCAGCATGATGCTTTTTCTCTACATCAAGTCAAAGCTTAACAAAGTAACGGCTGCCCCTCAGTGTATATTAAATGAACCCTTAACAGCATTTTGGGCATTTTCAACTGAATAATATAATTTCACAGTGACAGTTTATTAACCAATTACCTTCACTGATTGATAATGTCAAGTTCAACAGATTTTCTTTTTCAAAATAAATTAACTATTGATATGTATAAAAGACACATAATTTTGAGATTTTGAGATGTGTAGGTTTTTACTTTTCTGCTACACAGAGACAATTTTCCCATGAATAATTTCTAAAAACCCTCTAAATGTTGTGAAGAATGGCACTTGGCTTACTGCAATGAGTCTGGTTTTATGTTTGGTGGTGGAGGTGGGGGGGCTGTTTTTCAGGAGTTGGGCTCAGCCCATAATTCCAGTGAAAAGAAGCTCTTATGGAGGAACCATAACCTTGCGTAAAGCACCAAAATAGTTCAAAGCAAACATCTCTTATGCAAGTTTTTTCTTGTGGCCTGTGTTGTAAATTGTGCTATATCTAACCTGTCCTGTTGAATTAGTTACATGATAGTTACATGATGATATGTAACCACTATTGTGGAATCCATACATTTTCAAAAGCTGTGAAAAATAATCAATGATGACAATGCAGCACCTGCGTGGTGTGACACAGTGTTTTTGATGGCAATAAAATGGCTCCTCCCGAACCCTTTTTCACCAAATCAAGAAGTTCACATAAACAGAAATATGTTTAGGAATTAAACTGACTTTCTACCAAAAAACACAACAAAACAAAATATTAGTAAGAATGTTATAACTGTTCTATTTAGAGTCTGAAGAATCAGACTTCTGTGCAATGAAGTTATCTGTCATTTGTCCATGAGGGGGCATTTGAGTGCTTTGAATCTTTACATGGTTGAGATTGTGAAGCCAATCATTTTCATGTGTAGGAAGCTACTTTCTTTGTAGAATTAGATTCCTAAACCTTCAGAAGGTACAGTATACCTTGAATTTCCACTTCTTTTCAATGTAACTCATTTATGGGTAATATCTAGCTGTAAATTTGAAGGTTACCTGTAAAACCTTTTTTTCTGCTGATTCAGTATTTGCCAGCATGTGGAGAATTTCTACCCCATTAAGTTTGTGAAATAAGGATATTTTTGTCACATATTCCCAGCAAAAATTATCCAAACTTTGAATGGCTTTACAAGCTCCTGACCCAGTGACGTCACATAAATCATCAGGTTCTCTGCGAGAGATGCCAACTCCCATAATGTAGAAAGTTGTAAGGGGCTGTAGACTAAGATGGTGAGTTGCCAATCAAGAGGGTACATTTTTGATTGAGCACGATTTTTACTTTAAGATACATAAACCTCCAAGTTCTGCACTCACAACTAAAACTACATGCTTACTTCTAAATCTTCTCGACCTCTACTGAAAACTGTGTTTCTGGTCTTAAACAGCCAGACTTATTAGCAGAACTGTACAACTGATTGTTTTCACAAACATGATGGTCTTTGGTGATTATCACCTATCCCAATAGTCCCTCAATTGCTGACTCTTTCCTTCTGGTAGCCTGCACTACTGCAGATAACACACTGGTTAGAAATACACTGCAGCCATGCCGATCACTCTCACCTGATACTGTTCCCTGAACCATTAACTCATCAAACAACAGCAATACTACTGACAATTGTGATGTTCCTGACATTATGTATCTGTAAAGTCAGAGAAAATGTACTAAATGTTTCTTACTGCTGGGCTCACCTGAAGAAATCTGAAAAAAAGTAAGACACTGGGAAAATAAGCATTTAAAATTGTCTTTGAAAGGACTATTAGACAAAAAACTCAGTTGTGTAAACCATTTAATTTCAACAGTTAAATGTAGCTTATGCTTTAAATCTTTAAAACTTATCTTTATCAGAATTTTAATAAACTGAAAACAAAAAAAGACAAATGAATCTGCTGCTGAATGAAAAAATTGATGTCTTTAGATTTGGTCTATTTTAGTTTCAATTAATGAAAAAAATCAGATTTTTCAACTTGTTGATCACCTGTCAAGAGGAAAAAATGGTAAATTGTTGAATTTGGTTACTGGCTGATTGATTGGTGCATCAGTAAGAGCAAAGAAAATAAACAAGACAAGGACAGCAACAAATGGAAAAACACATTATGACATGCTAAATTCTATTGTGTTTAATAAAGTGTCACCAAATCAGGCTTTATCCATTAAATATGCATTGATATGAAATTTAAATGCTTATCTAAGCATATTCTAAACCTTTGTATGTTGATTCAATCCCAATTTAATAAGAATCAAAACCGACTTTTTAAATGTAAATCATTACATATATTTTTTGAAACTGTACACAAAGCACTAACTGTTGCTGTTTGAAAAGTTAAGAAATTGTATGTGAACACAAACACCACTTTGTTCTGTTTACTGTGAGAACTGACTTTTGAACCCTAAATGTTGCTCCTAGTTAAACATATGTTATCCTTTGGGAGCCTGACAGCCTGTGCTCTGAGGTCTCCACTTCCTTCCTTTGCATGATTCTTTAAAAGTCTAAAAATATACTGACAAGCGGATGTCTCTGCTGTGTTACGTAAGCTTGGAGGATTAAAGTGTTAGGAATGAGAGAATTTTCTGGATCTTGTTTCTTATTAAGTAAACAGTTTTAGAAAATGGAACTGTTTCCTGGAACTGCTTCATGCTGTTTAATGTTTTGATCAGTTTTTAATATACTTCAAGAAAAAGTAATCAGCTTCTCAGGGTTCCTTTTAAAAGCTAACACCAATAAAAATGTAGTCACCTATTGCAATTGGCACACTTAGTAAAAGTACAATGTCATAATATCTTTGTCACATCTTTGTTCCACATTCTTCCGCAATGTAGGATTTAGTTTGGCCCCATGAAGTTATAAATGCATCTTGTAGTAGTGCTGCATGAACACGTCACTGTACTAATTATGAATATATTAAAGAATGGTACATGTTATTAAATCAAAAAAGTTTTCTTTTTTGCTGACACATTCATATGAAAAATAAGGACAACCCATGTTCACACGTGGTTATCTAATCTTTGCTTTTATTTATCTTTGGAAAACAAAGTGATTTAACTATAGGTAACCACCAAAAATTAACCTTATTTTACACATCAAACAAAAGACAAACTAAATTGTGTTTTATTGTTAGGGAAAAAGTTACAACACTCTACCCCCTAATAACTAGAGTTATCCCCTTTGGTTGAAATAACTTCAGTTTAAACGTTTTAGTTTACATCTTCCATTCTCTGACATAGCTGTTTGCCACACTTCTCAATGTCAGTTGAAATGCTTGATAGGTTTCTTGCATGCACAGTCCATTTTAAGTTATCTCACAGTATCTCAATGAGATCAAATCTGGGCTTTGACTCGGCCTAGAACTTTCAACTTGACCACAATGCAGAGAACAATAACTTCTTTGTTCAAAAGAAAGACGGAAACTGAAGATGAAAAGCTATGCATCATAAAATCGTTTATCATTGTTTCATACATGGCAGTCCTTTAACAATTGAAATATATACATATATTCCACATTGTCTAGTGATTCTAATTTCTGCCTTATACAGATAGCCTACAGTAAAGTAAAATATTGATACATTTTAATTAGTTTGAGTTTGGACTTTGCTGAGAGAGAGAGAGATTTCGAGGGGGCCACAGATGAGAGTATCAATTAACACACACACACAAACACATATATATATATATATATATATATTGTTTCCTGGAATGCTGTATTTGGTTTATGCCAAACATGTCCTGTTCTGTTGTGCAAATAATTCAATATAAGACTCATCTGACCAAAGAACATTATCCCAGAAGTACTTTTTCTGTTATCTCTGGTAAACCTCCTTGCCTTCATGTTTTTCTTATAGGACAAAGGTCCCCTACCACCAGCCTTTGTCAGGCAAATTTGCCAATTTTCAATGGGCTATTTTGCCTTACACTGTCCCCCTGTTAATGTGTGCCAAGTGTCCCAAAAAACACCCTAATTTTGGGACATTTGGCACATATTTAACATTAGGAAATGTCAGGCCCAAAGCCCGAGTGCGAGTATCAGGGAAGGTGCCTGATTCCTTGGTACACTCATTTCTGGGGACATGGGCACCCAACCCCTTGGGCCTCCACCCCTGGTTCCTTTGCCTTTCCTGCCTCTCACTTGGCTGACATTGATAATTTGCTCCCACCCTAATTTTTCCTTTTGCACCATTTGACATTTTCCCAAATTACAGTTTCTTACTGAAAGGTCCTGTTGCCAAGTGCCCAATGCACCCTGAAAGGAAATGGGCAGCGGAAGGTTTTAGGCATCTGTGCATTTTTCCCCACACATGGTTGAAGCTTGTCAATGGGATGTCAGAGCTGCAGTTCACCCCAGGTCATCAGCACAAAGCGTTGCCTGATTCCGGAGCGTCCACAGCCAAAGCCAACCCCAAAGTGTTTCCAGCCCTAAATTGTCCAAACAGTCGGGATCGACTTTTCACCTTACACTCTCCCCAATGAATAATGTGTGTGAAAGTGTCCCCGATACACCCAATTTTGGGACATCCGTCACCCCAGAAAGTCCTCTTGTGGAAGCTCAAATGTCAGGCAAATGGCCCGAGTTTACCCCAGGGAAGGTTGAAGGTGGGAGAGAGTTTCGAAAACTTTAACGCTCGGCTACCAAACACCCCTTGGTACCTCCACCCCTGGTTCCCTGTTTTCCCTGGTTCCAAGTTCTCCATTGCCTTGCCTTCCCCCACTTACAGTTTCCCCACTTCATGCCCCACTGCCAAGTGTATGGTGCCAGTGCCAAAAAACACCTTAATTTTGGGACATTTGCCTTACATTTTTAATGCAGGGTGTCCCAAACCTCATGTTCAGATTTGGTTGTCATCAGCAGCACATATGCTGATTCTGCAGAGCCGAGTTTGCCAGATCACACAATCTGTCCCAAAACACCTCAACAGTGTGTCCGATTAAAAAAACCCCTACGTTTTCAGGCAAACTGGACCGTCAATGGGCTATTTCCCTTACAAACTCCCCAATGGGCTGAGGGGAAAGTGATAGGCCAACGTTGAGGGACATGTGACACAATGATTGTCCCCAGTGAAAACCTCATGTTGTCCATTTGGTCATCAGCAGCACTATGCTGATACTTGAAAGTCCACAGCCAAATCTGATCCTCAATTGGACTCGTTGTTTTTGGCCCACTGCCCTACATTAACATTGGGGTTGTGTCAGACAAACACCCCAAGGTTACCCAGGGACAGGTGCCTGAAACATGGGTCCATGTCTTCATACACCCTTTGTGCATGTATCCCCCCAAAACCACACTGGTCCGCAGTGTCCCACATGGGGGGACACCACAGGTGGTATGCCAGGTTTTTTCGGGCCCATGGCACTTGTACTGGCCGTGTCCCTCGTATACACCTGTTTATGGGTTGGGGGGCCATTCATTGACTTGTACTGGCCATGTCCCTCGTATACACCTGGTGTGGAATGGTTTTCCCTTATGGGCCACCAGGTGCTAGTGCCTCAATGTCTATCCATGGCCCATTGACTTGTACTGGCCGTGTTTCCCCTCAGTATACACCTGGTGTCCCTGGTTTTCCCTTATGGGCCACCAGGTGCATGTGAGTGCCACGGCCAATACTATCCTATGGCCCATTGACTTGTACTGGCCTGTCCCTCGTATACACCTGGTGTTTTGGCCCTGAATGGGATGCACGAGCTGCTTATTTGGCCACTTGTACAGGTTGCATAAAGGGAGTGCATGGGAGACGATTAAAAATACCATCCGATGGCCCATTTGTCCTGGCCGTGTCCCCTCCGTCCACACCTGGGGTCCCTGGTTTTCCCGTTTGGGGGACCCCACAAGGTGCATGTGAGTGCCACGGCCACGTTTGTATAGGAAATCATAAGGGAAAAGCTTTTGCTTAAATTTGAGTCTTTTTGGCTCTCTCATTCATTGGGTACCACTCGGCCGGCATTTTCTCCACCCTTGGATTGCACAGTTCTCCATCTTCTACTTTTCTGATCAAAAGTCCTGTCTGTTGACCCCCCAATGAAGTGATGCGAAATGTCCCTGAAAAAGTAGCTAGCGGAAGGTGCCTTCACACTTTGCCTGTGCATTTCACACAGTGGTCTGCAAGGCTCATGTTCAGATTTGGGTCATCAGAGCTGCAAGTTTTGGGCCAGATCGGACAAAGCGTTGCCGAGTTGCGGAGCGTCAAATGTGCTGAGCCTCAAGCCAAATTTCCTCCTCGCCGTTTCCAGGCAAACGTCCGACCGACATTTGCCTTATCGACTCTCCCCAATGCTCTGTATGACCCCCCGAATGGGCTGTGTGAAAACATCAGCCCATAGGCCAACGTTGAGGAAATCCGTCAGCCCCAGAGAGTCCCTGAGTTTACCCCAGGGAAGGTGCCTGATTCCTGGGTACACTCGGCCGGACAACCCCTTGCTCCACCCCCCTGGCTCCATTGGCCCACAGTTTCCCCCTGGGCCTCCCCAATTTTCCCCAATGATACATGTATGCCAAGTGTCCCACCCCTTAATTTTGGGACATTTGCCCAAGTGCTCCCAAACCTTGATTTTTGCCTTACACTTTCTTGAAAATGATAACATATGCCAAGTGTCCCAAAACGACCTAATTTTGGGACATTTGCCTTACCTTACACTTTCCCCAATGTTAATGTATGCCAAGTGTCCCAAAAATCAATTTTCAGGGCATTTGTCCCAAAACTCATGTTCAGATGTTTGCAAATGGCCCAGTTTACCACAGGGAAGGTGCCTGATTCTTGAAAGTCCACAGCCAAATGGGCTGACCCCTCCAAGTGACTTTTGAGTTTTGGGACCCCACTTTACATTAAACATTGCCAAGTGGGACCAGTGTTTTGGACATTTGCCAAACATTTTCCCCAATGTTAATGTAGGCCAAGTGTCCCAAAACATGTGCCATTTTTTGTACATGGCACATACACTTGAAAAATCCACACCCTTTGTGCATGTATCCCCTCCAAACCACACTTTGCCATTTTTTTCGGGCCATTCCCCATTGACTTGTACTGGCCGTGTCCCTCGTATACACCTGGTGTCCCTGGTTTTCCCTTATGGGCCACCAGGTGCATGGGGAGTGCCACGCCAATAATATGGCCCATTGACTTGTACTGGCCGTGTCCCCGTATACACTGGTGTCCCTGACTGGGCCACCATGTATGGCCGTGTCCCAAAAACGTAATACACCTGGTGGTCCCATTACACTTTTCCCTTCCCATGGGCCACCATGTACATGGGGCAAGTGTCCCCCAGTGTGCCAGTGCCCATTGTACTGTCCTATGTCCCCATTAACTTGTACTGGCCGTGTCCCCATGTATGCCATTTTTTGGGTGTCTTACATTTTCCCAATAATGGGCCACCCAGGGCCAAGTGTCCCCCCAAACTATGGCCCATTTGGTGTCATCAGCCATATGCTGATACACCTGAAAGTCCCATGGGCCAGGTGCCAGGTGCCCTGTAAAAGGCCCCCCAATTCCCTATGGGCCAGGTGCATTGTCCCATTTACCTACCTCTGGCCCATGTGACTTGTACTGACAAGTGTCCCCCTCGTCACACCTGGTGTCACATATGCTTTTCCCTTATGGGCCACCAGGTGCATCTGAGTGCCACGACTCGCCAATACTATCCTATGGCCCATTGACTGTACTGGCCGTGTCCCTCGTATACACCTGGTGTCCCTGGTTTTCCCTTATGGGCCACCAGGTGCATGGGAGTGCCACGGCCAATACTATCCTATGGCCCATTGACTTGTACTGGCCGTGTCCCTCGTATACACCTGGTGTCCCTGGTTTTCCCTTATGGGCCACCAGGTGCATGGGAGTGCCACGGCCAATACTATCCCTATGGTGGCCTGGGCCACCCGGTGTATACGAGGGACTCGGCCCACGCGTCCCCCCCCGCCTCCCTCCGTGACACCGGGTGTACACGAGGGACGCGGCCCACGCGTCCCCCCCCGCCTCCCTCCGCGGTCGTCGCTTCCACTCGGCGGCGGTCAAGGTAAACTCGGGGAAACCGGGTGCGTACGAGGTACGCGTCCCGCACATCTCCCCACACCCCCGCGTCCCTCCGCGGTCGTCGCCTCCGATCGGCGGCGGTTAAGGGAAACGGGGGACACCGGGTGTATAAGAGGGACGCGGCCGGCACCCGTAAGGGAAACGAGGGACACCGGGTGTATAAGAGGGACGCGGCCGGCACCCGTAAGGGAAACTGGGGACACCGGGTGTATACGAGGGCCACGGACCACCCCGCCTTAAGGGAAACGAGGGACACCGGGTGTATGAGAGGGACGCGGCCGGCACCCTTAAGGGAAACGAGGGACACCGGGTGTATGATTTTATACTTAGATTTTCCCAAAAAACCCTTTTGCTCTGATTACTGCTATGATCTCTTGGCATTCTTTCTATGAGCTTCATGAGGTGGTTACCTGAAATGGGTTTCCAAAGATTCTTGAAAGAACTTCCCAGACGTTCATTGAGAGACTACCAAAGGGTAATATTTCAGTCATCATAGCAAAGGGCGGCTACTTTAAGGAATCTAAACATAATTAAAGTTCTTCTACAATTTCTGTTGGCTACATAATTCCATAGGTGTTCATTCACTGTTTTGATGCCTTCAGTGAGAATCTACGTACAATGCAAATAGTCATAAACATAAAGAAAATCATTAAATGAGAAAGGTGTTCTAAAACATTTGACCGGTAGTATATAATTCCATAAGGCTTGCCCCTCTCTGGATGTATAGATGGCTTTACAAGAAGAATGATGTGGCTTGTTTGTGGAACAACAATCCGCATGTCTTCTTTAACAATTACTATATATAAACTGCGTCAAGAGTCTTGGTGTTATCAACAAGACTACGAACAGACCTCAGTACAGAGAATGGGACCATGGCAGCAATACAGTGTACCCTCCGTCATGCGCATACAGACTATTATCCTGGCTCATCAAGCCACAGTTACGTATCATCAACAGGGAATCAACACATCTATTCATGGTAGTCTTTTTCTCAGAAGTGTCTGGTAGATGAGCTGTACAGTGGAACCTGATCAGTGTTGATTTTATGACATTTTTTTGTTTTACTATCATTCCGCATAGTTTGATCCCAAAAAGAAATTACGATCAGCAATTATTTTGTGGTTAAAATGAGTAATTTCTATTGTCTGGTTAAATAGGGTACACCAATATGTTTTTAGACTTTGTCTGTGGAAAAGTAAGAATCGTTATTTTGTTTATGACAGACATTTGTAGCATGCTTTAAATATGACCAGAAAGGCATCTATTAACTGAACAAGAACAGAGCCACTTTGAATCTAATGTATCCCCAGGTTCATTTTGATGGGCTTGTTTGGAGACCTAAGAGACTCTGGGAACTTCAATGAAAGCCATTAACACCAATGCTTGCCGAGATTCTGCTTCATCAGTGTTCTGCAGAAAGCTCTAGATGAATGCAAAGACATCTGGAACAAACACACGTCCTGTGGAGATTTCAAATGAACTCTATCTCTTGCCTCACAGGTTATTGAGATCTTTACAGAATTAAATAACATTTTGCAATATACAAAAATGCAGTGCTATGTTATAGCATAAGTTGGGAAATATATTTTTTATCATTGTATAGTGTATGTATATGCTCATAGGTAAGATACAGCTGTTTATTTACAAGCTGTTACTGTTAGTGCTCATTTATACAGGTCCATATAGGCAGCAAACAAATCTGTTTCAAAATGTTTGTAATAAATGTAAACAAATCATTCATTCTATTCTCAATTCTATTCCCAGATTGCAGATATGGTTAAAGGGACTGTGGATATGCTGTTGAGGAGAGGGAACTGGATGTTTTCCCTGAACTAAGGCAAGCGAATGATGAATGGTGTGATGATCCAAACATTAAGGAATACCTACAGCAGGCTGTATAACAAATTGTCTACAGCAGCCACAAGACTGGGAAGGACACAGCCAGGTTTTAGACACAAACTACTTAAACCCCAGTTTTTAATCTTGTGTTTCCTGTTCCTCCTGCTAAATTAAATGCTGCTATTGATCATATTTATCAGTACATACACAGTGACAGGTATGGATTAAAGCATTTTCAATTCAATTCAATTCAGTTTATTTATATAGCGCCAATTCACAACTCATGTTGTCTCAAGGCACTTCACAAAAGTCAGGTACATACATTCCAATTAATTCTAATCATTGAACAGTGCAGTCAGATTCATTTATTTATTAAAACTGGATAAAAAGTTATTCTGTCTAAGGAAACCCAGCAGATTGCATCCAGTCAGGGACTTGCAGCATTCACTCCTCCCGGATGAGCATGTAGAGACAGTGGACAGTCACTGGCGTTGACTTTGTAGCAATCCCTCATACTGAGCATGCATTTAGCGACAGTGGAGAGGAAAACTCCATTTTAACAGGAAGGAACCTCCAGCAGAACCAGGCTCAGTGTGAGCGGCCATCTGCCACGACCAACTGGGGGTTAGAGAGAACAGAGCAGAGACACAAAGAGAACAAAGAAGCACTGATCCAGGAGTACTTTCTGTGGGAAGGAAAAGTAAATGTTAATGGATGTAGCTCCTTTAGTCGTTTCACCTAGAAAGAAAGAACATATAAACTCTGAGCCAGTTTTCAAGGTTAGATTCTGAAAGAGAGCACATAGAGTTAGTCACAGTAAAAGCTCAGTCAATTGCCATGTCTAGGAGAGAGAAAGAGTTAAACACTGAAAGACAGGGCCATGTGGATCATCGGTAGAGGGTGAGCATTAAGTTGTTGCCAGCAGAAGCTTGGACGATGCCCCTCTCCAGAAAGGTGTCACAGGTAGACACAGAGTCAGGCCAGGTGTAGCTTCTAGGAAGAGAAAAGAGAGAGAACATAAAGTTAAAAGCTGAAATAACAGCAAATAATGCAAAATTGGAGAGTAGTGTGAGAATGTAACGAAGAGGGTGGAAGTGATCATTATGTCCTCCAGCAGCCTAAGCCTATAGCAGCATAACTACAGAGATAGCTCAGGATAACCTAAGCCACTCTAACTATAAGCTTTATCAAAAAGGACAGTTTTAAAGCCTAGCCTTAAAAGTAGACAGTTTGTCCAGCTAGAGCCCACTGATGGCCATTGTTATACTAAAAACCACAACGATTGGGATACCTCTCTCTGTCAGATTGAATATAACTGTCACGATGTGGTTTTGGGTCGGACCAAAGTGCAGACGAGCTCGGAAAAATCATCTTTATAATTCCAAAGTTTTATTTATAAAGTCAAGATGTAGCAAAACTCTGCAGGCGAGAATCATTGTCCAGAACAAAACTTACAAAACACTGCAGGTTCTCCAGAGGCGAGGCTAAACTGTGTTTTTAGTCGAAACCCTATTACACTATTACACACTGTATAGCTCAGAGAACCAAGACACAGCAAAATGTTTAACAAAACTGCTCATCACAACAGTGTGTTACAAAGGTAGCTTTACAGAGGTAGCATGTCAACTGCAGCTGAACTAGACTGGCTGGGAGTCAGTGACTGATATTTGACCTTTGGTATTTGATAACATCCGGATCCTGGTACATTTGGTATCCCAAAGTCCATGTTTGCCTTAAAGACACTGTATAATTCCAAAAGCACCAGCTTCAGTTTATTTGCACAGGTGTTTGCAATTGGAAAAGGTGAATTACTTAAAAAATCAACGTGTGAAAGTGGTATCAGGCCTGCTGGTAGAAGTGCAGCCAGACCTGTGACCATCAACAAATCTTCCAGAGACAGCTGTCACTTCCTCAACATTGTCAAGTCAACATTATGGTTGTTGGACTCTACATGAAGGAAAATTAATTTCCTTATTTCTTCTTTTCTTTCCTTAAAACTAAAAACCAAGATTTGTAAACACAACATATTATTCAACAATAAAAGAAAAAAGTCCATTAATCTGGGTGATCATGAATAATGAATCTAAACAACTATTACAGTTCTTGTGCCAAAAGGTTAATTAGACTAAATCACTTCACCACTTTTATCATGCACTAAGAAAATATATGTTATTATACATATATTTTCTTAGTGCATGATAAAAGTGGTGGAACTTATAGTGTACAATATTTGTCAAATTCTATTCTAAAATTGTATCTAGATTTTAACAGAATGGGACAAAAAGATGGGTTAGTAACTGAAGATAAAAAAAAGAAATAAAGAATATAAATGCTGGTTAAATTTGATATATGATCAGGTAATAATTTGTTGTTGCTCATCAGATCACAGGGCTGCTACCTAATCATCCATCCATCCATTTTCTATACCCGCTTCTTCCATACTGGGTTGCAGGGGAGCTGGCGGGGTACACCCTGGACAGGTCCGCCCTTTTCTTGTAAATCTAGCAGAGCAGCAAATTATTTTTTCCCTACTGCTTGTCAGAGTCCTCTATTTTGTATTTGACCATGTGGCCATTTTTCTCCTGTATGCATGCATGATGTGTCATTTAAATTTGAGCACACTGAATCCTTTGATGAACAAAGCATTTTAAGGAGCACATTTTTCCTTTGCAAACTGGGCTTTGCACGTTAGGAGAACCCACTTGTTTATTATCATAAAGACTAACTAGGACCAACATTGTAAAGCATTAATGTTTATTTAACAGAGTAGACCAAAAGAAACTCTTTTAACCCAGTCCCAAAAGTCAATCCAGAACACCTAAAGAGAAAATATGGTCAGGAAGACCACACTATTAAAAAATAAACCTGTAAGTTGTAGTACATGTTTTGGGGTAAATATCCATTGTTAAAATATAGATTTGTTTTTTGAGGGGGGCTTTTAGGGTCAAATAGTTTTTTGGAAGTATTATGAGTTTTAGTGGAATTTTATTTGAAAGCAACGCACACATCTCACATTTCATTAGATCTTGCCTGCCACTGGCAGATAGTTACACAGTGAGGGAAATTAGCTTTGTATTGAGGTGTTCGATCCTTTAATTAATACAACTGAGCAAATACAGAGAGAATGAGAGAGGGAACTTTCTGTTCAGAGGTTTATCGTTGTCTAAGATTAGATCTTGGCTCACAGACGGTGTCTCAAGTAACAAGGCTGTAAGCTCACTACTGCAACTCCACATACCAGATGGAAACACAGCCACAAGGAGAGCTAAAGGGAGACAAGTACGGAAAAGTTGCGAGTCAGAAAAAAGGGAGAGGCTGCGTAGGGTTTATTCATGCACTGTCCTGTAACTGGATATTTTACACAGGAGACACACAGAAACACATCGAGCACAACATAGACTATTTGCTCTGAGACTTGTTCCTGGTCTCCATTCTGCCTGAACTATGACAGAAGAAACAAACTCAGAACTTCTGCAGCCTTCAGCCTCTGGGTCAAGGCAACATTTTCTTCGAGATGTCATCTTTCATGGCAAGTTTAGGGTGAGTATCATTTTAAAGACTACATGCAGGGAACAACAGGAAAAGTGTTAAAAGTCATAATCTGTTTCTAGGCTGGAGAAGGTGCACTATGATATGGGCTGTTTTTATAAATAAAATGTGATACAACCTGGTTTTGTTTAAGAATCAAACAATACATTATTTTGCTCTGGCAGTAAATTAAATTATAGAATATGGTTTTGTTTTTTGTTATTTTACTGAATTCTTATTCCAAATTTAGTCCTACAATTCTAAATCCAGTAAGAATTATTTAAGATGCAATTTTGTTTAGAATATAGCAAATATATTTAGAGTATGGTGAGATAGACTTTAATTTGAAGTAACTTGCCCTTAAAACTCTGTTTGATTCATTTGTATTTTCAGTAGGTATTGAGCAAGACCACTTGATTCCCAATCATGACAACTTTCAGCATTACCCAGACACTGTTGATTAAACTGAGAGCCACCACTGCAGCCTGAGTCACTAAGCTTGATCTCAGAGGTTCTACAGTTTTTTGACATTAGAACTCACACTTCAAACAATATACAATTCTTTTCAGACTAGACAAATGTGCCTGGATCACTGCTGCAGCTACTGGTAGTTTGACATTTCCTAATAAGAGGGCACACAGGATGGAGCATGGTGACTATGCTGTTTCTAAAATGGTCTGTTTTTGACTAAATATAAAAATGTGGCTATTTTTGACCACCTGAATACAGACCGTGTCTGTGGTATTTTAAGAAGTCAGTGAAGGAGTTCTGGCACACTGCTGTATTTGAGACTGTGAGATGATAACAGCTTAGGTTTTTTTAAGTTCAGTGAGTTTAGAAATGGGCTTTTGGGCATTCCCTTACAATGTTTGCTTGATAAAAAAAAGGCTAATTGAGAGGACTATTGAGTATATCCACTACTTTAAAGTTAGTGCTTGTAATTTAAAAAGACGTGAAAAGGATCAAGAGTTGTGAAAAGGTTGTGCAACACATTGCATGTCTATGTGGTTTGTATTGGACTGACAGTCTCAGCTGGGTGAACCTTTTTTCTGTGGTGATTTTACTAATGAATCACTGGCCTCTTTCACAAAACAATTCCTTCATAGACCAATGAAAACGAGCTCTCCCTGGTCTTTAAGCATCTTGTGAAAGGGCTATGGATGGGTACCACATTTTAGGTGCGTAAATGGAATAAAGTTTGACAATGTTGTGTGTTTTAACCTGAATTTTAAGTTTTTGTTACTTTTTTCATTTCAAGTGTGTCATATGCCCTATAAACTGAGAGAGACTAATTGACCTTACAGTCAAGGCAAGACAAGTTTATTAATATAGCACATTTCAGTAGCAAGACAATTCAAAGTGCTTCACATGGCGGAAAAAAAATTAAAATAAGAAACATAATAGGCAAAGAACATTACAGTGACATAAAACTAATTAAAAAATAAAGAGAATAGAATGATGGATAAGAAAATGAAAGGAAGGTTGGACTGAAAACTTAACTAATAATGTTTAGATGGCACAGTCAAAGGCCACTCTAAACTAATACGTTTTTAATTTTGATTTGAAGCAACTTAGGGTTTCAGCATTTTTACAGTTTTCTGGGAGTTTATTCCAGATTCATGGAGCATAAGAACTAAAAGCTGCGTCTCTGGTATGCAGAGTAGATTTGAGCCAGAAGACCTGAGAGGTCTGGGTGGTTGAAACACTGACAATAAATCTGTAATGTATTTTGGTGCTAAGCCATTCAGTGATTTATAGACTAACAGAAGTATTTTACAGTCTATTCTCTGAGCTACAGGGACCCAGTGTAGGGACTTTAGAACCAGGGTGATGTGCTCCACTTTCTTTGTTTTAGTGAGGACGCAGGCATCAGCGTTCTGGATCAACTGCCGCTGTCTGATCGACTTTTTAGGCAGACCTGTGAAGACACCATTGCAGTAATCAATTCTACCAAAGATGAACGCATGAATTAGTTTTTCAAGGTCCTGTTGAGACATTAGTCCTTTAATCCTGGAGATGTTCTTCAGGTGATAGAAGGCTGAGCTTGTTACTGTCTTTATGTGCCTCTGAAGGTTCAGGTCAGAGTCCATCACTACACCCAGATTTCGAACCTGAGTGGTGGTTTCTGGCTGTATTAACTGAAGCTGGGTGCTAACTTTTAAATGCTCTTCCTTTTGTCCAAAGATTATTACTTCAGTTTCGTTTTGATTCAGCTGAGGAAAATTTTGGCACATCCATGCATTGATTTCTTCTAAGCATTTACCCAGCGCTTGAATCTGGATTCAGGTTTTTGTCACTTGTAAAACATTTTTAGACCAACTGAGTGAGAAATTTTTTTTAGTCTTTAGCTAAATATATTCTTGCCTCTTGCTTTTTGGTGTCTGAGTTGCACCCAGTTGCTCACATACTGTGAATGAGTGCTCAGTTTAGCTGAGGCGCAGCCATCAGGAAATTGACAAAAGAACATGTGAGGATATCTTGGTGTTCCTGGCAGCAGTATGTTATCATCAGATACTTTCTTCCCTAGAGATTAGGGGTCTATGTGGTTTGGTCTTACTCATAAATGCTATCAGATTGCCTTCTCATGAGTTTCGCAGACATGGTGAACACTTTAGACATATAGTTGTGCTCTAAGCAGTCAGTGTTAACCAGTTGCTGTCATGTGGGGGTGTGACTGGTCTTCAGATGTAGATTTATATTTAGAAATCATAAAGTAAAGGTTGTGACAGCTCATAATTCACTCACTATATATGTACTAGAATTTCTTGGAAGGGCCACGCCAGAGATGATGATACCTTGACTTATTTGGCATGCATCAGCTCCCCAACTTCTGGAAACGATCAATTTGCATAGACTATACTTTTAATCCACAATCTATCCATAAGAAATGTCTCTTCATTATTATGAAAACCAGAATTCTTCACATCACAAGTTTCAGACTGTATTGGGGTTCTGAGTGGTTCTTTAAATGACTGGGTGCTGTTGTACAAAAGAAATCTCTTTACAGATTCAGGTTAAGATTGGTTTTACTCCTGTTTTAACCTGTACTTCTGTCTGTTTATGGCCATTGTTTTGGTGGGAGGTGAACCTCTGCCCCAGTCTCAGGCCTTTCCTACAAAATATCTCTAACAGGTTTTCTTCCAGGATTGTCCTGTATTTAGTGCCACCCATCTTTGCATCAACTCTGACCAGTTTCCATACTGAGGAAAACAATCTCCACAGCATATGCTGCCATTGCAATGTTTAACAGAGTAAATATGTTCAGGATGACCACACATCTCTTTCTGCACATCTGCTAAAGAGTCCAGTTTTGGTCTCATCTGACCAGAGGACTTTCAGTGTTTGCTGTGTTCCCTAAACGGTTTGGGGTAAAATGAAAACAACACTTTTTATACTTAACCTCTTCCCAATTTTTTTCTTAAGCCCTGAGTTGTGGAGTTTACAGTCGCTTGTCATGTCAAGACATTCTGAGCTGTGGATCTCTGCAGCTCCTCCAGAGTTGCCATGGGCCTCTTGGTTGATCTCGTTGACCAGTGGTCAGTTTAGTTGGACAGCCATCTCTTGGTACGTTTGCAGTTGTGCTGTATTCTTCCATGTTCAGATAATGGACTGAACAGAGCTCTAAATGAAAGCAACGTCTTAAATCATGAAATTGTGGAGGTGCTGTGAACTCTCCATGTTGGGGGATACAGTCTGACTGTGAAGTGTGGCATCCCAGCTGGATAAACTAGGACTTCTTAATAGTCCTCTTCATGCCCACTCCTGGCAGCAAAAGCAGTTCCCAGAGGTTGTATAACTCACTTTTATGTTCTCATAGTTGTTTTAAAAAAATATTCTGAGAATGGTGAGATGTTTATGTGTACTGATACACACAGGAGCTTTAGCACATTTAAGTACATCCATTAACTAAGACATTTGGCTCAAGAGAAGAAAAGACAGTGATTGTTCGAAAAAACATGACAAAAGATTGTCTTGCTAGTTATCAGCCGTCCTACTCGATAAGAATTTCTCCTGGCTATTGTAGGTAAAGTACTGACTAGTCTGTACTACTTCACAGAACATCTCTTCACATCTACTTCAGTACACTGTAACAAGACTTTCCTTTGACTGTATCCTGACAAAAACAAAGCTATTCTACCACGTTTTCTGGAATCTGATTTCTCCATCCTCTCTAACATTCTGTTTGCTGATTTTAGGCTCTCAGTCCAGAGGAAAGCACCAGTTGTCATCATGGACTTTACTTCCAGGACGGTCAGCGTCACGTCGACTACATTCTTACTTATCCTGTGAGGAAGTCAGGTGGAGGCCGCTCCAGTCGACAGTCAGACCACGGTCTCACAGAGAACCTCGGTTCACGCAACCTAAGCCACAGCAAGCAGACCCAAGGTGGATCCACAGTACCTGATGTGGAAATGGGTGTTCTGGGAGAAACGTTTAACAGCCAAGAGGATCACAAAGCATTCAGGAGGGAGGAGTTTGAGAAAAATCTGAAAGACATGGGACTAGAGCTGGAAAAAGATGAGGAAGTGAGTTGACATTTTTACTTTTGCCTTGCAGCAAGAAGGTCCTGGGGGTCTTTCTGCATGGAGTTTGCATGGTCTCCCCGTGCATGCGTGGGTTCTCTCCCGGTACTCTCGGCTTCCTCCCACAGTCCAAAAACATGACTTGTAGGTAAACTAGTCTCTCTAAATTGTCCTTAGGTGTGAATGAGTGTGTGCATGGTTGTTTATCCTGTATGTCTCTGTGTTGCCCTGTGATGGACTGGCGACCTGTCCAGGGTGTACCCCACCTCCCGCCCATAGACAACTGGAGATAGACACCAGCTTACCCGCGACCCACTATGGAAGAAGCGGTATAGAAAATGACTGACTGACTGATGACTGACTGTCTGTACATGCTTCATTTCAAGGTAAAACATTCAAAACATCCTATTCAAAAACATAGAAAAATTCAACTGAGCAGCTGGATTTCAATGTTGAAGCTTCACATAGTCATCATTTAGACCAGAGTCAATGTTAATAGAATAGAATAGAATAGAATAGAATAGAATAGAATAGAATAGAATAGAATAGAATAGAATAGAATAGAATAGAATAGAATAGAATAGTCTTCATTTTCATTGTACTGGGTCGACAACGAAATTGAGGTTGCTATCAGACACCACAGTAAGATAGTTTATAAAAGGATAAAGACAAGAACAGGACTAGGGACAAAACAAAACAACAAAAAAATAAATAAAACAAGGCATTAAGAAGGTTTTCTCCAAAAATAGATATAAAAGATGAAGCGTAATATAAACTGCAGAAGGCATGATATGTACAACTGAAAACATATACTATATAATATGCTGAAAAGCAGTGGAAGTAGTGCAAGGAGCTATATGTATATAAATATGTATATATGTTACTATAACATACAGGGGTTGGACAATGAAACTGAAACACCTGTCATTTTAGTGTGGGAGGTTTCATGGCTAAATTGGACCAGCCTGGTAGCCAGTCTTCATTGATTGCACATTGCACCAGTAAGAGCAGAGTGTGAAGGTTCAATTAGCAGGGTAAGAGCACAGTTTTGCTCAAAATAGTGAAATGCACACAACATTATGGGTGACATACCAGAGTTCAAAAGAGGAGAAATTGTTGGTGCACGTCTTGCTGGCGCATCTGTGACCAAGACAGCAAGTCTTTGTGATGTATCAAGGGGCCACGGTATCCAGGTAATGTCAGCATACCACCAAGAAGACCAACCACATCCCAACAGGATTAACTGTGGACGCAAGAGGAAGCTGTCTGAAAGGGATGTTCGGGATGCTAACCCGGATTGTATCCAAAAAACATAAAACCACGGCTGCCCAAATCACAGCAGAATTAAAGGTGCACCTCAGCTCTCCTGTTTCCACCAGAACTGTCCGTCGGGAGCTCCACAGGGTCAATATACATGGCCGGGCTGCTATAGCCAAACCTTTGGTCACTCATGCCAATGCCAAACGTTGGTTTCAATGGTGCAAGGAGCGAAAATCTTGGGCTGTGGACAATGTGAAACATTTATTGTTATCTGATGAGTCCACCTTTACTGTTTTCCCCACATCCAGGAGAGTTACGGTGTGGAGAAGCCCCAAAAAACGTACCACCCAGACTGTTGCATGCCCAGAGTGAAGCATGGGGGTGGATCAATGATGGTTTGGGCTGCCATATCATGGCATTCCCTTGGCCCAATACTTGTGCTAGATGGGCGCACTACCGAACCATTCTTGAGGACCATGTGCATCCAATGGTTCAAACATTGTATCCTGAAGGCGGTGCCGTGTATCAGGATGACAATGCACCAATACACACAGCAAGAGTGGTGAAAAGATTGGTTTGATGAAAAATGAAAGTGAAGTTGAACATCTCCCATGGCCTGCACAGTCACCAGATCTAAATATTATTGAGCCACTTTGGGGTGTTTTGGAGGAGCGAGTCAGGAAACGTTTTCCTCCACCAGTATCACGTAGTGACCTGGCCACTATCCTGCAAGAAGAATGGCTTAAAATCCCTCTGACCACTGTGCAGGACTTGTATATGTCATTCCCAAGATGAATTGACGCTGTATTGGCCGCAAAAGGAGGCCCTACACCATACTAATAAATTATTGTGGTCTAAAACCAGGTGTTTCAGTTTCATTTGTCCAACCCCTGTATATATATGTATATATGGCTATAAGAGGATATGTGAATAAAAAGTATTAATTTATCCTCTTATTCAGGACAGTTTCAGAGTGAATAAAATACAGTTGAAGGAGGGGTAAACCTAGACAGAGTACACACGGTCTAGGTTACAGCAAGCAAAACTGTCTGCTCTAAAAGTGGTCTAAGCTTAGAGTTAAAATAAGAAGTTCATTAGGACCAAAAGTCTGTAAATCTACAGGTGCCACTCTTGGTCCCCTGAATACTCCCCGGGAGCCTCAAAATGGCAGCCAACTGCTCCCTACACGATGGGTTAAATGCAGAGGATAATTTCTCCTTTGTGAGATCAATAAAGTCTAAATTATTATTATTATTTTTATTATTTATAGATTATTTCTGTTCAGTTCCAGTCAGGTTAATTTTGCCGATCTCCATCTTGCCGATGTCCTATGATATCTTTACATCTCCCCCAGCATCTGAGCTCTCTTCTCCTCATTGTTCTCCACCAATCCTCCCATCACACTTCCCCATTATTTTCCATTTTCATGTACTGTAGTTTTTGCACTCCCAGTCCTGTTCCCCTGGTGCTCCTTTGTAAGTTTGCCTTTATATTTAATAAAAATGTTCATTTAGCACTTCCTGTCTGTGCCTGGGTCCTACTCCTCAACCACACCACTTGACAAAATGTAATTATTTGTGTTTTTGCTGTCAAACAGATAAAAAATAAATAGAGATTGCTGTATATATAACACATACAATAGATAGAAATTGGAAGACCACCAAGCTGCAGAGCTGCAAACACAGCTGTCTGATGAAAACGCTTTAGAAACATGTGGTCTTGTAATTTGTGAATCTCTGCTCTTAGTCCAGTTTATCCACCTCATTTGCGATAGTGGTGGCAGTGGTAGGGGTTCATCCTGGAACCAGTGGGTTGCCAGCTGATCCCTCGCTCTTTCTGTCTCAGTTGCTGTGTCCTTGGGCAAGACACTTTGCATGCTGATGGTGGTCAGAGGGCTCAGTGGCACCTATGTATGGCTTCTGAATGTAGTGTTAAGTGCTTTGGGGTCCCTGGGGTCTTAATAAAGTGCTACACAGGTGCAGGCCATTTACCATTTAAAAACTTTCTGTCAGCAGACTACAAATCCATTCTTTTAGCTCCTACTAACTTTTTTCGCAAAGGTTTATTGAACATTTATACAAAAGGACAAAAGGAAATATAATTTGGAATCTGGTGATTGTATTTAAAACCCAGATTGAACAGTTACTGTCGGGAAATTTCAACATAGATCCTGTTGTAAACAAGTAAAAGCGGTCCAGAAGACAAGTATATTAAACTGTGCGTACTGAGTTTCATTATATGCGTGTTGGGCTTTCATTGTTTTACCTTTTATATAAACATATGATATCTTTCCAAATAGGACTAAATGATTTTTTTCTAGTTTGCTTGTTTGCTATTAACTAAATTTGTGGAAAAAAAAACTTTTAGTATGATTTTATTTTTTCCCAAAGTAAAATCTTTTTTTTCCCACTGAAAACCAATTTATCAGTATATATCTTCTAAGCAGAGGGATAGCTATAAGAAAAGTAATACAATAAAAGAGAGGGCCCATTTCTGTCTTCCTATCTCCCTTCAGGTTTTAAAAGCAGCACAAAAGAGAGGAGCCCCATCTGTGAAATGTCTTGATAACAAACCAGAAGGGAGAGTTTATCTTGTAATAATAATAAGACATTCATAATTGTATATATAGTTAGTTATATACAGTCTGTTAAAACTTTGTAAATCTAGCAAAGACTTCATGTTTTTTTGGGTACAGGTAGAGCTCTACTGTTTCTGCCTGCCAAGAAAACAACCCTCTCTTGAAGGTATTCCCCTACCAGACATTACAAATCTGTGCTTCAGTTTCCTCCCGAGTTCTGCCAGATGCAGTGTTTCCAGCCAGACCCCTTTGATAAACGTAGTTATTTAGAATGCAAATCTGGATAAATAGGAATAATTGGTCATAACTCCAACCATTAGATGGCAGCAAAGTGCTTCCAAAATGATCCCTGGATCACTGGACTATGTTCACAGCTCCAACTTGAATTAATTCTCGTTCATTTAATTAATTCTTGATCATTTATCGATCATTTATCTCAATCATTTCTGTCTGTCTGTCTATCTATCTATCTATCTATTTATCTAAATTTAGGCCTTCTATATAGAACTTTGGCCATAAAGAAAGTTAACCTACCACAATGTTCCTGTAATAAATTCCAGATTCTATTTAACAGCTGACAAAATCTTCCATTGTGTAAAATAAAGACATCTTTTTTATTCTTTCAGTTACTTAGCAAAAACAAAATCCTCAGTGTAACTTGATGGTTTTAAAGGTTGGAGCTTCAACCTTTATCCAACACTGTATGTATACAGTAAAGTTGAAGCCAGCATTTTTAAGATTTTGGTGAGGCAAGATGGAAAGGCCTAAATGACCATTATAGGTCCTCACGTCCATTTCTCAGTGAAATATCAAAGTTTTTAAATCTTCCATTCACCATCAAACAAAGGTGCCAGTAGATTATACCAAAATGGAGGAGACGATCTACTAATGAATGCTTGCACAAAGACAGTTGGTGTATATAAAAATTTGGGTTTTGGTGGTTTGAGACGGATTGGCGACAAAAGTCTAAAACAGCTCAATAAGATTGTAATTTTCTGTTCCTGCTACTACATGACAGTTTAACAATTCAATTAAATTCAATTCAGTTTTATTTATATAGCGCCAACTCACAACACATGTTGTCTCAAGGCACTTCACAAAAGTCAGGTACATACATTCCAATCCTAATCTTTGAACAGTGCAGTCAGAATTAGTTATTTATTCAAATTAGATAAAAAGTTTTTCTGTCTGTAACGTTAAAGCAAAATCAGCCAGAACCCAAAACGCAGCCAAACAAGAGGGCGGTTTTTACAACAATAATAGGGTTGAAAGGGCTCCACAGGGTGTGGTGAAACTGGTAGGTCAGGAATGGAGGGTCCACAGGGGGCCGGAATCTAGCCGGGGAGGGTGGGGGGAATGGACAGCGGGAGGTCTTGGTGCTCCGGGGACAAACAGACGATAAGGACAAAATCCACCAACCAGATGCTGAGTCGTGAAACGATCCGGTGTAATGCACGGGAGGGTCTCAGGCAATGGAAGTCCAGTATCAGAAGACAGAGTCACAGACAGGCAGGTTTCAGCAACGGGAGGTCAGAACTCTTCCAAACAGCAGAAGGACTTGGCAAAAATCTGTGGTCAAAAAACAGGCAGGATCAGAAAACCAGAAAACTCCTTTGGAACTTGAAACAAGGCTTGAAAGCTGTGACTGGGGCAACAGACGATCTCGCACTGAGCTGGTGACGAACAGCTGTTTAAATAGGGAGCAGCCCAGTGCAGGTGAAGGTAATGAGTAATTAGCACAGTCAAGGTAGAGCTGAAGGGTTGGAATCATGACACTGTCTAAGGAAACCCAGCAGATTGCATCCAGTCAGTGACTTGCAGCATTCACTCCTCCCGGATGAGCATGTAGAGCCAGTGGACAGTCACTGGCGTTGACTTTGCAGCAATCCCTCATACTGAGCATGCATGTAGCGACAGTGGGAGGAAAAGTCCCCTTTTAAACCGACGAAACCTCCAAAAAGAACCGGCTCATTGTGAGCGGCCCATCTGCCCCGACCGACTGGGGGTTTTGAGAAAGAGCAGAGACACAAAAAGAACACAGAAGCACTGATCCAGGAGTACTTTCTATGGGAAGAAAAAGTAAATGTTAATGGATGAAGCTCCTTTAGTCGTTTCATCTAGAAAGAAAGAACAGATAAACTCATAGCCAGTTTTCAAGGTTAGAGTCTGAAAGAGAGCACATATATTTAGTTACAGTAAAAGCTCAGTCAATTGCTATGTGTAGGAGAGAGAAAGGGTTACACACTGAAAGACAGGGCCATGTGGATCATTGGTAGAGGGTGAGCATTAAATTGTTGCCAGCAGAAGCTTGGACGATGCCCCTCTCCAGAAAGGTGTCATAGGTAGACACATAGTCAGGCCAGGTGTAGCTTCTAGGAAGAGAAAAGAGAGAGAACAAAGTTAAAAGCTGAAATAACAGCAAATAATGCAAAATTGGAGAGTAGTGTGAGGATGTAGCGAAGAGGGTGAAAGTGGTCATTATATCCACCAGCGGCCTAAGCCTATAGCACCATAACTACACAGAAAGTTTCAGTTCAGATTATTTAGTTAAACAGCGCTTATTTTCAACAATGTGGTTTCAAGGAACCCCACAAAGGGTCCCGCTGATGGTCATTGTTATACTAAAAACCACAAGGATTGGGATACCTCTCTCTGTCAGACTGATTATAACCATTGGGAAAAAAAGGTATCATACAGGTAGCAGAAATGGTGGGTGTGTTTGCACCTCAACCAAACTCAGCGGGTTTTTGGTAAACCTGACTCCCCCCCTTACTCCATCCAACGGGAGGGAGGAAGGCTCCCTCCCTGAAAAATTAAGCCACTCTAACTATAAGCTTTATCAAAAAGGAAAGTTTTAAGCCTAGCCTTAAAAAAAAAAACAGGTGTCTGCCTCAGGACTAAAAAAGGGTGGTTCCACATGAGGAGGGCCTTTATAACTAAAGGATCTGCCTCCCATTCTACTTTAGAGACTCTGGGAACCACCAGTAAACCTGCAGTCTGAGAACGAAGTGCTCTGTTAGGACATATGGAACAATCAGATCTCTGATGTATGATGGAGCTAAAGCATTAAGGGCTTTATATGTGAGGAGGAGAATTTAAAAATGTTATCCTGGATTTAACAGGGAGCCAATGAAGGGAAGCTAAAAAAAGAGAAATATGATCTCTCTTTTTAATTTTCATCAGAACTCTTGCTGCAGCATTTTGAATCAGCTGAAGCTTTTATCTGCATTTTGTGGACATCCTGATATAAAGAATTACAATAGTCCAGCCTTGAAGTAACAAATGCATGGACTAGTTTTTCGCATCACTCCTGGATACGATATTTTCTGATTTTTGGCAATGTTCGGGGGTGAAAAGAAGGAAATCCTAGAAACCCTGTTTTAATAAGGGATTTAAATGACATGTCCTGGTCAACAATAACACCAAGGTTTTTTACTTTATTACCGGGGGTCAATTTTTTCCCCATCCAGGTTAAGTGATTGACTAAGCATTTTTTTTTCAGAGACTCCGGTCCAAAGACGACAACTTCTGTCTTGTCTGAATTTAGAAGCAAAATATTTAAAGTCATCCAAGTTTTTATGTCTTCAAGACATGTTTCTAGTCTATCTAAACCGGTTGGGGTTTCTTAGGATTTAGGATAAAAAAAAGCTGATTTCTTTCATAAAAAAAGGCGAAAAACAGTAAAAATTTACCTATGCGCCTGATTTTTTTTACCTATTGGAAGAATAAAATTTTGAAAAGAAAATTTGGGCCCCAAAAGGTACTAAACCCCCTGTGGTCTCCAAAATTTAAACCCCTTTAGATTTTTAAAGGGGATTTATATTTACATGAACAAACCGAATCTGTAAAGCCCAGTAAATTTAAAACCGCCAAAGCGCTGTTCCCCTGACCCTCCCAGCATTTTCCCCACCCTTTTTTAAAGAAAAATATTACGGTTGACTGTATCAAATGCAGAAAGGAGATCTAAAAAAACCCAAATAAGAAACAAGTCCATTATCTGAGGCCATAAGGGGAATATCTTTAAAGGAGAGTTTCAGCGGGAGCTTTTTTCAGTGCTATGATGAGCTCTGAACCCTTACTAAAACCTCTTCAAACAGGTCATTCCCTGGTACATGCTCACACTTTTTATTAAAAAACATTTTTCTAAAGAATTTTAATAAGAATGGGGGGACGGGATATGGGTAGGGTAATTTTTCAAGTCATCTCGATAAAGCAAAGGGTTTTTTTAAGAAAAGGTTTAATTTACAGCAAACCAAAAAAAAGGGCCTGGGAAACATACCCCATTCTAAGGATAGTTTTAAATCAATCTAAAAGGGGGCCGGGGAACAAGGGAAACCCTTCCTTAAATAATTTGGTTGGGATGGGTCAAACCCAATAAAAATTGAAGGTTTAGAGGGAAGCTAATTTTCTGAAAACTCACAAAGGGCTCCAAAAAGGATAAAAAAACATTCCAAACACAATAAGGTTCAAACAGTTTTTTCCCAAAATGTTGTCTCACTTGCTGAGGATAAAGGGAATATCTTGGGAAAGAAATGTCAAAAAATTTTTTTTTTAATAGAATCAATTTATTTAAGGAAGGAAAACCCCTAAAGTCATTTACTTTCTAAACTAAGTGAATGGGGGACTCAACAGAGCTATGACTCTGTGTAAGTTTAGGGAACTGTACAAAAAGAAAACCTAGGGTTTTTCTTGTTCTCTTCTATTTAAAGATGAGAAATTATCTGTTTGGCTTTTGGGGAAGTGTCCCTTTTTTACAAAAAGTAGGGTATTTTTCCGATTTAAATAGGAAATTTTCTTGTTGTGTAGACGCCATTTTTTCCCCCAAAATTTTTTAACATTGTGTTTAAAATCCAGATCTAAATTAAACCCCAAAGGGGCCTGCCTCCATTAAAAATTACCTTCTTTTTAAGGGGGCTGCATTGTCTAATGCACCACCAAAAGATGAAGTAAACACTACAACCCGAGAATCAATTTGTGAAGGGGGAGAAACCCAATTATTGCCCTCCACTGTCTTTTTTTGTGATAAAAGGGAAAAATTTAAAGTGGAAAAGGGGTTTTTACAGCATCGCTGATAAAGGGTCAGCAAAGCCCCTTTTAGTCTAAGATAGCATTAAATGCTACAATTTTTGGCTATCAGTTACCGGGGTTTTAAAATGAAAAGTTTAAAAACCCCCACATAACAAAATCCATCCCGCATTTTAAAACCAAAAACAGAAAAAAAAAAGGGCTGAAAAAAATGATCCAAAAAAATTTAGAGTAAGGGGCCGGGGGACGGTACAAAACAACAAATAGAAGTGGTTTTTGTCTTTGGGGAATTTGGTGAGGAAAACTAAAAGGGTTAAAAATTCCCAAAAAAGTTTAGCTATTGAAATTGGGCTAGGACTAATCAATAAAACGGACTGAAAAAATGGGGTTCTACTCCCTTTTCCTCTCCCCTTTTTTCGGGGAATGTGAAAACTTAATAATTAAGGAGCGAACCCCCAAATTTTTAGTAACATAAAACCTCTTTCTGGCAGGTTTTTTGTTTGGCAAAATAAAACAATTGATTTTCGAAAAACAGGTCACTAAATAGCAATGTCTTTTAAGAGAGAGATCTTAAAGTTCAGTAGGCCCATTTAATTGTTTTTTTTTTTTTTTTTAAATCTGAGTTTGTTTATTTTTTTTGAGATTTTCCTATTTCCTCCTTTTAATTTTTTAAATCTATTCAATTTTGGCCGGGGCGAGACCCCTGTCTTAATAGGGTAATGGGTGGAGCAGTACAGAACTGCCCGAAGGAGTGTTAAACTAAAAAAAAACCCTGCTTCCTGGGCCGAAAACCCCGGGTGTCAGGGTTTGGAGAACTAATAAATTCGGGGCCCCAAAATTCCCAGAAAGAAAAAGCTGCTCCTCCAAAATGGGATGGATTCCGTCTTCCAGATCAGAAAGGTTTTTCCCAAAAAGTTCGCCCGTTTTTTCAATGTAGCCCCAGGTTTTGCGGGGAAAACACCTAGACAGCCGTGGGTTTAATGACAGCAAAGCGGCTAACAAAGACTTTACTGGTTAAATCGGGGAAAGGGGGCCAAAGGGAAAAATTTTCGGATTTCCCCCTTTTTGGCAACTTTCAAATCGAAACCTTAACTTTGGTGACCTCCGTTGACTTAACCGGGGGTCATTCCGCCAGCGGAATAACAATCTTACTGTTTTTCGCTTATCCTTGCCAGCAGTTTCTGACATGGGGCTGCCCAATTACCAAGGGGTTTGGGTTCCAGCGGGTGTGCGCTGAGCAGGAACAAACTGTTTTTAAAAAGCAGACGATTTTAGGGCTATGCTTTCTACTACCCCCCCAGCCAGTCGAGCCCCGGCTGCGCGGGCTCTGGCAGGCTGCTACGGGAGCTACCCTCGGTGGCTCTGCTGGTTTTCAAAAGCCGGAGCTGGGACTCCCATTCTGACCCCCCGCCTCCAAAGCTAAAAAAGCTACTGTAATACATGTCCATTACATAAAGGGGCAAGGAGAAAATAAACATCTGAACAGGGGATAGGGGAGGAGAAGATCAAGAGAGAAAACCCCCGAACGGGAGCCTGGTGGAGCTAAAGCTAAAAGCTAAGCAGCGACCCCTTACCCTCTAAAATCCGGGAAAACAGACCCCAAATGTTAAAACGCAACAAAAAGTATTGTTTTAAAGGCTTATGTATTGAACAAGTAAGAGATATCACAGTAGAGAGAAATCAGATCAAACGTGAGAGCCTTCACACACCAAACAATTCACCAAGTGCAACAGCGAAAACAGGAAGTGACGTTACCCAGAGCTCCAAGTTGAGCAACACTAGACCTTTAAATGCCAAAGAATCTTTTGTAAGACCTTGAGAACATTTCTTGCAATCTGAAGATATTGAAATGTAAATTTTGAAAACCAAGCTCAATAAAAGTTTTTCAAATTTATTTATAGAGTTAGCAGGTTTTTAAAATAATATAACAAAATAATGTAATGCTTAAATCAAAAATGGCATAATCTATTCATAATTTCAAAATATTAATAAATAATACCAGACTGAAATCTCACATTTATTTTATTAGTATCATATACAGTATTTATTGTCTTAAGTCCAGTGGGGTCATCACCGTAAAAACAAATTTTAGATTAACCAACATGTGTTACGAATAATGTGAGGTCTGCACACATGTATGATTGACATAAATGAGATAATATAATACACCCTCCTCACCAGAAAGCTTCTTTGTTTTGCTATATGGAGAGTTAAATGTGCAGTGATACAAGCTAAGGTTGGTAGTAATAGTTACATTTACTCTGTTAGATTTACTTGAGTAACTTTTTTTTTTAAAGGTACTTTTAGGAATAGTTTTACTGCAACATACTTTTAACTTCTCTTTTAGTAATATTATTTTGAAGCAAAGCTACTGATACTTGAGTATAATTTCTAGCTTCTCTACTTACCTCTAGTTACTTTACTGAATGGAGAACAAATGTGTTTTAATAAAAAATGCTCAAAACACAGACACACACTTTCATTTTTAAGTCAAAGCGAGACATTTTGTTTGCATACAAGCTTCATTCTTCTAATGTTAGTTTCTGCTGAAGCTTCTGGGTCATTTGGAGGTCAAATGAATATAAAGTAAACAGATTATGGTCATTGGAAGTACTTTGCACCCTTATAACATATACATTACCTATTGTATGTATTGGTTTCAGATGTCTTATGTTGTGAAGAAGTGTGATTTCGAAATGTTGGTTTCCTCTGTCTCAATTTGTTATTTTATCTATTCATCCATTGTTCTTACTCACTTTTATGCGCTGGGTGGAGGGGAGACTGGTGCTTATCATTAGGCAATATGCTAAGTACACCCTGGACAGGTTGCCAGTCCATCACAGGGCAGAGACTATAGCACACCCTTCAATCAAACGAGGTGTGAAAAGTTTGACAGGTGGGCGTAACCAGAAGGCGGTGTAACCGGAAGGTACGTAACCCTGCACGCTGATCGGATGTTGTCATTAGGGGGGCGAATCTAGAGGCTGCTATTATTTAATTGTATTATTTAACTGTATTATGTAATTGTATGTTTTAGATGTTTTTACATCTAAAAAAAAATGTGCAGTTTCTCCACATTAAAGGTACACTGAACTTGATGTTTTTACATCTAAAAAAAAAACATGCAGTTTCTCCACTTTAAAGGTACACTCAACTTAATGCAGGCACGTCACACGAAATTCTGATAAAAAAAAGAGAACCTGACAGAATTGTAAATTCATTTTGTTTTAATGCAGGGTTATTTAGATGTTTTTACATCTAAACCAAAAACAAGGAAGACAAAAAAGTAGATACAGAACCTTTCTTCCTCTGCTCAAATGTTTGAGTAATCGAATTTGCACCAGCAACTTGTAGAGATGATCTAAAACAGAGAAACAAATCAACAGAAAAAAAAAGTTAAAAAGTCCTCAGACATTTCACTGTTTTTGAATTAAGGCAGACGTCTGCGGATTTTCTTAGGTCTTGGGAGCTTTAAAGTCTTCACCCTGATTGTAGTCATAAAGTAATTAAAACGGCCGTGTTCCCTCCTGGCCCAAAGTGTCGAGCATTGTCTCAGACTGCGGTTGTCGTCATTGGGGGGGAGGGAACTAGAATAAACCAATTAAAGCAGAGGGGCGTGGTTCAGTGTTTGCTCTAAATACTAGCAGAAAACGCTGCAATTTACTTGCAACATTCACTGGAAAGGAACACTTGTTGAACAATGGTTAGAGTTAAGAGACGTTTCATCAAACCGGGGAGAAATGCATGGCATGCAGAGATGATGAACAACCATCTACATCATCTACTTCCTCATCTGAGATACCTATCGGAATTCCTATCATAACATACTCTGCAGATGATGATCCAACTTCACCAACAACAATGGATGAAGAACAGGCCTCAGGTCAGCTAAGACGTACGTCTCTACTGTGTGGCAAGACGAGGTATTTAATGGATCATTTGCTCTATGTACTCTCACCCACAATGACTGGGCTGTGTTACGGCTGGCAATCCCACACCTTAATGATAACCCTGAATCAGTCTCAGTGTACGAGAGGGAGGATGAAGATGAAACCTCTCCTCGACCAGCAAAAAGGATGAGAATGTGTCCTCATTCTTCTGATGTTGAAATAGCTGCGAGAGAACCTCTCTTTAGTGCAGTGTGGGGATCAAAAACCACAGCAAATGGTCGCTGGTCTTTTCAGGCAAGCAGACGCAAGAACAACCAGACGATCCCCTCAGATCTGTTTGTGTTGGAGGCATTCAATCAGAACTCCAGTGTATTCAAGACAGTGCTGGCTCTGCCGTATGATGCTTGCGCTGAGAAGATGAATGAAATTGGACAGTGTCTTTCCAACCTTTTCCGAAACTCATGTTGCTGGACTGATGTCATGTCAGTGAAAAGAATGCTGACGTACCCTGTTGTGGATCTAAAGCCCGTCCTCTTTTGAGGACCCGCCCTCTTTTTTGAGGACCCGCCCCCTCACAGACTCTTCTTCACAACGGAGGGCAGCAAACCTTGAGAATGTATGGAGCCAGCGGATGCTGGTCTTTCAAGCAGGGGAAGCTCAATTTCAAGATCGCTGATTCGCTGATTTCGGTGTCAATCAAAAAGGCATTCAGCCTCAGACAGTCAAGTCAAGTCAAGTTTATTTATATAACGCTTTCAGCAACAAGGCACTCAAGGCGCTGTACAAAAGGAAAAACATTACAATGATACAGAAAATCAAACAACAGAGGTAATTTGGACTGAAAAAGTAACTAATAATGTTTAGATGGCACAGTCAAAGGCCACTCTAAACAAATAAGTTTTTAATCTTGATTTAAAGCAACTTAGGGTTTCGGCGCTTTTACAGTTTTCTGGGTGTTTATTCCAGATTAGTGGAGCATAAGAACTAAAAGCTGCTTCTCCATGTTTGGTTCTGGTTCTGGGTATGCAGAGTAGATTTGAACCAGAAGACCTGAGAGGTCTGGGTGGTTTATAGACTGGCAACAAGTCTGTAATGTATTTTGGTGCTAAGCCAGTCAGTGATTTATAGACTAACAGAATTATTTGGCGTCTATTCTCTGAGCTACAGGGAGCCAGTGTAGGGACTTTAGAACCGGGGTGATGTGTTCCACTTTCTTAGTTCTAGTGAGGACGCGGGCAGCAGCGTTCTGGATCAACTGATTGGACAGATCATCCAATCATCATGCAGAAGCTGAGCGTCCGGGCCAGCCGAGGCCAGCCCACTGCTCCATAGACTCCCAGAGACGCTGAGCGTCCGATAAGCGTGACAAAGCCCAGCATTTATCCAATGATTCGTCTCGTTTCGCTGCAGCCGAGGCTGCCCCATAGACTCCCACAGGCGCTTTAGCGTCCGATGGGCGGGACAAAATTCTCTTTGCTACGCTATTGAACTCACTGTTTAAAACACTGTGTAGCTGCAGGAATGAGTGAGAGGAAAGCCGCGTCGTTACCAGTGATAAGAAGCTGATTCTGAACAAACGTTGAGCGTGTTGTAGCGCATATTTAGTCAATGACATGTTCACACAACAGTATATATTTGATCACTTATTTTTTGACATTTTAGGGGAAGCTGAGCTTCCCTTGCAGTCTTAGAGCAGTCACCACTGTATGGAGCGTACGGGAAAACACCATACTGGGACCTCTACAACCAGCAAGCAGAGACCCTCTTCTCTCCTGAGCATGATGAAAGCTTCAACACCAGACCCTATCATCCACCTTCTCCAGACCTCTACTCACCAACCACCTCATCGTCCCAGCTCTCTGAGTCCCTCTTCAGTCCAGCCACACCTACAGGATACAACCTCAGATCGTATCATCCGCCTTCTCCCGACCTCTACTCACCGCTAGGCGTGGCTGAGTCTGTAGACACAGATATCCGACCTGAAGACAAGAGGGTGGTCGTGGAGGACGAGGCAACTACCAGCTACTCATCCTCCCCACAAACACCGGACCTGATAACTGCCCTTCAGGATGAGAGTAATCAGGGGGACGAAATTGATGGTTGGATCTCAACCGCCCTCATCAATACAGTGAAAACAGCGATACTTCATTTATTCATCATAACCTGTTTGAACTATCTCAAAGAAACCTGTTACGGGTGCATAATGAACCACCCGAGTCAACGACAGCATCAGTGCCTGGAGATATCGGAGGAGGAGTATTACCAAATCAACTTTCAAAACCCCAATCTCCTTCCTGCAATTCAGAATCTTTTGACACCCGACGCATACAAGCAGATGACTTCAGAGTGAAAACGATTGTAGAGGCGGTTTTATATGAACTGAAATCGGTACAAGGCTTGCATAGTGCAATCACAGATATGTATGATAATATGAGCGTTAATGAATGTCACAAGCAACTTAACTCTGTTTCAGAGTGCTACGGACCGATCTTACATGTTTGATGACTTGTTTTTTCTTTTCTGTATTCTCTCTCGGTTTATTACTGGTATACATACTGGGGTTGGACAATGAAACTGAAACACCTGTCATTTTAGTGTGGGACGTTTCAAGGCTAAATTGGACCAGCCTGGTAGCCAGTCTTCATTGATTGCACATTGCACCAGTAAGAGCAAAGTGTGAAGGTTCAATTAGCAGGGTAAGAGCACAGTTTTGCTCAAAATATTGAAATGCACACAACATTATGGGTGACATACCAGACTTCAAAAGAGGAGAAATTGTTGGTGCACGTCTTGCTGGCGCATCTGTGACCAAGACAGCAAGTCTTTGTGATGTATCAAGAGCCACGGTATCCAGGGTAATGTCAGCATACCACCAAGAAGGACGAACCACATCCAACAGGATTAACTGTGGACGCAAGAGGAAGCTGTCTGAAAGGGACGTTCAGGTGCTAACCCGGATTGTATCCAAAAAACATAAAACAACGGCTGCCCAAATCACGGCAGAATTAAATGTGCACCTCAACTCTCCTGTTTCCACCAGAACTGTCCGTCGGGAGCTCCACAGGGTCAATATACACGGCCGGGCTGCTATAGCCAAACCTTTGGTCACTCATGCCAATGCCAAACGTTGGTTTCAATGGTGCAAGGAGCGCAAATCTTGGGCTCTGGACAATGTGAAACATGTATTGTTCTCTGATGAGTCCACCTTCACTGTTTTCCCCACATCCGGGAGAGTTACGGTGTGGAGAAGCCCCAAAGAAGCGTACCACCCAGACTGTTGCATGCCCAGAGTGAAGCATGGGGGTGGATCAGAGATGGTTTGGGCTGCCATATCATGGCATCCCCTTGGCCCAATACTTGTGCTAGATGGGCATTTCACTGCCAAGGACTACCGAACCATTCTCGAGGACCATGTGCATCCAATGGTTCAAACATTGTATCCTGAAGGCGGTGCCGTGTATCAGGATGAAAATGCACCAATACACACAGCAAGACTGGTGAAAGATTGGTTTGATGAACATGAAAGTGAAGTTGAACATCTCCCATGGCCTGCACAGTCACCAGATCTAAATGTTATTGAGCCACTTTGGGGTGTTTTGGAGGAGCGAGTCAGGAAACGTTTTCCTCCACCAGTATCACGTAGTGACCTGGCCACTATCCTGCAAGAAGAATGGCTTAAAATCCCTCTGACCACTGTTCAGGACTTGTGTATGTATATATATATATATATATATAATATATATATATATATATATATACAGGGGTTAGACAATGAAACTGAAGCACCTGGTTTTAGACCACAATAATTTATTAGTATGGTGTAGGGCCTCCTTCTGCGGCCAATACAGCGTCAATTCGTCTTGGGAAAGACATATACAAGTCCTGCACAGTGGTCAGAAGGATTTTAAAGCCATTCTTCTTGCAGGATAGTGGCCAGGTCACTACGTGATACTGGTGGAGGAAAATGTTTCCTGACTCGCTCCTCCAAAACCACCCCAAGTGACTCAATAATATTTAGATCTGGTGACTGTGCAGGCCATGGGAGATGTTCAACTTCATTTTCCAGTTCATCAAACCAATCTTTCACCAGTCTTGCTGTGTGTATTGGTGCATTTGTCATCCTGATACCAGGCACCGCCTTCAGGATACAATGTTTGAACCATTGGATGCACATGGTCCTCAAGAATGGTTCAGTAGTCCTTGGCAGTGACGCGCCCATCTAGCACAAGTATTGGCCCAAGGGAATGCCATGATATGGCAGCCCAAACCATCTCTGATCCACCCCCATACTTCACTCTGGGCATGCAACAGTCTGGGTGGTACGCTTCTTTGGGGCTTCTCCACACCGTAACTCTCCCGGATGTGGGGAAAACAGTAAAGGTGGACTCATCAGAGAACAATACATGTTTCACATTGTCCACAGCCCAAGATTTTCGCTCCTTGCACCATTGAAACCAACGTTTGGCATTGGCATGAGTGACCAAAGGTTTGGCTATAGCAGCCCGGCCATGTATATTGACCCTGTGGAGCTCCCGACGGACAGTTCTGGTGGAAACAGGAGAGCTGAGGTGCACCTTTAATTCTGCTGTGATTTGGGCAGCCGTGGTTTTATGTTTTTTGGATACAATCCGGGTTAGCATCCGAACATCCCTTTCAGACAGCTTCCTCTTGCGTCCACAGTTAATCCTGTTGGATGTGGTTGGTCCTTCTTGGTGGTATGCTGACATTACCCTGGATACCGTGGCTCTTGATACATCACAAAGACTTGCTGTCTTGGTCACAGATGCGCCAGCAAGACGTGCACCAACAATTTCTCCTCTTTTGAACTCTGGTATGTCACCCATAATGTTGTGTGCATTTCAATATTTTGAGCAAAACCTTGCTCTTATCCTGCTAATTGAACCTTCACACTCTACTCTTACTGGTGCAATGTGCAATCAATGAAGACTGGCTACCAGGCTGGTCCAATTTAGCCATGAAACCTACCACACTAAAATGACAGGTGTTTCAGTTTCATTGTCCAACCCCTGTATATATATAACTTTTGTTTAAAGATTGCAGCGTTTGAATTGATCTTTATTATCTGAATGTGTTTTTTCTGTTTTTCTATTTAATACAAGTAAAAAAAATAAATAAATATACCCTCCGGTGTTTTTTTTTCATTATTTAACTACTAGTCGTCTAGCAGTAGTAGAGTGAGGATAAGACTGGGATGGCTGACAGAAGGTTGATAAAGAATGTATATTACAACCCATCAAATCCGTGAAGTTTAGGGGGTATAGAAAGGTTGAGGAGGGTTTTGCAAGATGAAACGGGGAAGAAGGTAGCGGTTGAAAAAGTTAAAGATTTTTTATCACGAGAAGATACCTATACTCTACATAAACCTGCAAGAATAAAGTTCCCGAGAAAAAGACTTTTTGTCACCAGACCACTGAGACAGTTCAAGCCGATCTCTGTAACATGCAAGCTTTGGCCAAGAAAAATGACGGTTACAATTATTTATTAACAGTCATCGACATCTTTTCAAAGAGGGCGTATGTACGGGTTTTGAAGAGGAAAACTGCTGCAGAGGTGCTAAAGGCTTTTGAATCAGTTTTTAAGTCAGGTCCCTAAAAAACTTCAGACAGATGCAGGTAAAGAATTTTTTAACAAGAAATTTAAGCTTCTAATGGAGAAACACGGTATTGAACATTTTGCCACAGTGAGTGAAGCAAAGGCCTCTGTGGTTGAGAGGTTTAACTGCACGTCAAAAACAAGGATGTGGAGATATTTTACAGCTAACAACACCCGGCAGTAAATTGATGTCCTGCAAAACCTAGCTAGAAGCTACGACCACAGCTACCACACCAGCATTAAAATGAGCCCTATGGAAGTGACCTCAGAAAATGCCTTTCAAGTGTTTCAGAATTTGTATGGTGTTACCTCCAAGGGATATTGCAGGGCCTCAGTGACAATGTGTAAACACGGGCATCTTGTCAGAATATCCAAGGTACGTGGAGTGTTTAACAAAAAGTGTTTGACGGACCGACAGCAGCAGGTGAGACTGGGGAGCATCTTCTCCCGAACCAGATCAATAAGTACTGGTGCCCCCCAGGGGTGTGTTCTATCCCCACTCCTCTTCCCACTGTACACAAGTGACTGCACCTCAGCGGACTCGTCCGTGAAACTCCTTAAGTTTGCAGATGACACCACTGTCATTGGACTGATCCAGGACGGTGATGAGTCTGCATACAGACAGGAGGTGGATCGCCTGATACACTGGTGTAGTCAGAACTGCCTGGAACTAAACCCACTCAAGACTGTGGAGATGGTGGTGGACTTTCGGAAAACACCACCTCCATACACCCCCCTCACCATCCTCAACAACACTGTGTCGGCTGTGGATCACTTCAGGTTCTTAGGAACCACCATCTCTGAGGACCTGAGATGGTCTTCACACACAGACACTGTTCGAAAGAAGGCCCAGCAGAGACTGTACTTCCTGAGGCAACTCAAGAATTACAGCCTTCCACAGGAGCTGCTGGTCATCTTCTACACTGCCATCATTCAGTCTGTCCTGTCTTCATCCATCTCAGTGTGGTTTGGTTCATCCACAAAACAGGACAGGTCCAGACTGCAACGAATAATCAGGTCTGCAGAGAGAATCATCAGGGCCGACCTTCCCTCCATCCAGGACTTATACAGGTCAAGGGTCAGGAAAAGAGCTGCTAAAATCTCTGCAGACCCCACACACCCTGCACATAAACTGTTTAGAGTTCTGCCTTCAGGCCAACGCTACAGACCGCTGTTCACTAAAACCAGCCGCCACAGAGACAGTTTCTTCCCCCAGGCTGTTTCTCTGTTGAACATTCAATAGAGTACAAAACAACAGCATACAGATGTTGCAAATGCACCTTTTTATTTATTTATATATGTGTATATTTGTACATTGTAGATATGTATATTCTGTAGTGCAAAAAACAAAAACCAAAGAGCAAAGTGTACCGGAGTCAAATTCCTTGTTTGTATGTACAAACTTGGCAATAAAGCTGATTCTGATTCTGATTCTGAAAATACAAACAAAGTTTTACGGATTGAGTGTTTACAGTGTATGAGCGGATACCCCGATTGTAACAAACTACAAAAAAATCTTTTATAAGGATAAGTAAACTAAAATGGCCAGTGCAGAAATAAGGTTGACAAATTAATAGCAAATAGTTAATTCTCTTGTTTTTTGGGTTTGTTAGGGCTGTTTATTATGCTTTATTTTGAAGGTCTTCGGTGGAAGTTAGCTCACATCTTTTCCTGGCTTACCGGTCTGCCATTGCTTGTTAAAAATATCTTCCTTACTGGAGTTTTATTGCTGTTGTCAACTCCAATATAAATGATTGTCCTTCCATTTAGCTTCCAGGTCAGATTGCGAACAAGGTATGAGTTGTTAGAAAAATCTGGAGCACCGCAACCCGAGGATGGTCAGACTTTCTACATAACTTGTCAGAGGTGAACATCCCTATATCGTCAGTCAATAACCCTTACGCTCGTGATGAATATAGACGGCTCAAAACAGAGGGATCATTTATTGAAAGTGCTGAATTCAATTCAATTCAATTCAGTTTATTTATATAGCGCCAATTTACAACACGTCGTCTCAAGGCACGTCACAAAAGTCAGGTACATACATTCCAATTAATCTTAATCATTGAACAGGGCAGTCAGATTCTGTTATTTATTTAAATTGGATAAAAAGTTTTTTCTATCTAAGGAAACCCAGCAGATTGCATCCAGTCAGTGACTTGCAGCATTCCCTCCTCCCGGATGAGCATGTAGAGACAGTGGACAGTCACTGGCGTTGACTTTGCAGCAATCCCTCATACTGAGCATGCATGTAGTGACAGTGGAGAGGAAAACTCCATTTTAACAGGAAGGAACCTCCAGCAGAACCAGGCTCAGTGTGAGCGGCCATCTGCCATGACCGACTGGGGGTTAGAGAGAACAGAGCAGAGACACAAAGAGAACAAAGAAGCACTGATCCAAGAGTACGTTCTATGGGAAGGAAAAGGTAAATGTTAATGGATGTAGCTCCTTTAGTCGTTTCACCTAGAAAGAAGGAACAAATAAACTCTGTGCCAGTTTTCAAGTTTAGAGTCTGAAGAGAGAACATAGAGTTAGTTACAGTAAAAGCTCAGTCAGTAGCTATGTCTAGGAGAGAGAAAGGGTTAAACACTGAAAGACAGGGCCATGTGGATCATCGGTAGAGGGTGAGCATTAAGTTGTTGCCAGCAGAAGCTCGGACGATGCCCCTCTCCAGAAAGGTGTCACAGGCAGACACAGAGCCAGGCCAGGTGTAGCTTCTAGGAAGAGAAAAGAGAGAGAACAAAGTTAAAAGCTGAAATAACAGCAAATAATGCAAAATTGGAGAGTAGTGTGAGAATGTAGCGAAGAGGGTGAAAGTGGTCATTATGTCTTCCAGCAGCCTAAGCCTATAGCAGCATAACTACATCCATGACATGGTTACAATTTTGCAAAAAACTTATTACAAAAAAGGTTTTCCCGCAGCCGCTGGGTCCTACAATCATACAAATCATACAAAGGCGTTCTAAATCTAGGATCAAAATCAATCTTCTGTAAATCGGCGGAATGCAAATTTTTTTAAAATTTTTATCTTTCTTCCTCTTCTTATGCTCTAATAACCAAAAGGCAGAGTTGTCCCGTCAGAAAAAAGGCGTCTCTTGTCATACACCAACCGAAACCTTTTAACAAATGCTGTATTTCTTAAGCGGAATCTCTTTTTATCCCGCCTGATGGTGTGCTGGGGAATTTCGATGACACCCTCACTGGATCCTGCTAAGTAGTCCTCAACCAGCTCTTTGATGCTGTCAAAATTGACCCTCTGCATTCATGCGTCTGAGTGATACCTTTAGCAAGTATCACTAGCTTTTTTTGGTTTGGCATGCATAACTCTTGGGTCCTGTTGATGCAACGTCGAAAATGCTGTGTCCCCCTAGCTTGTCTGTAAGATCCCCCAGATAATTTCCCAGTTCCAAAGGAGTTTCACTACTTTTCGTCACAAAAATGAGGCTATCTGTGTCAATATAAATTAGTCTGTTCTGTAACTTTTCCATGCTGCTGAGAAGTTTTAAACGTGTATAAGCTGTGGTGACTGCTGCAATAAACACATTATTTACCTGCTTGGGGGAGAGATGACACGTTTGCTGTAGTTCCACTGCACTACACACATTTCAGGGATGAAGAAATTGTAGTAGTTAACCCTGTATTTGCTGGAGAACATGAAGCTGAAAAACTCATCAGGGTTAGTGACGACTGTGGTCTGAGACGGATCACTTCTTTGCGCAAACTTTCCCCAAAAGCTGTTTAAACACAGTTTTGCTCTTTTGGCAGGGTTCACCTCGATTTTGCCTGTATCTAATTGGATACCCTGGTGGAGTTTGTAGTCTGTTACATACTTTGACCTGCTCTCCTCATTCACCGCTTCAGAAGGGTAGCCTGAAGCCTCCTGCTTACCCTTTAAAAAGCAGTGAATGTAACCTTTAAAGATTGTGCTACTGCTCCTCTCAAAATGACAAACATCTGTGATTTTAGCAAGGCGATAACCACACTGCAATGTTTTACAAAACTCTACACTCACTCATACCCCTGTCAGAGCTCTGTCCTCATCATTATGCCTGCAAGGACCTGACTGGTTATTTATTTCAGCACATGTGCGGCAGAGAGTAAACACAAGTTTACCTTGGGATGTTCTGTAAGGCAAAACGGGGAAAAAGAGACCTTGTGGGGGGTAGACCACAGCTTTGATGATGCCAAAGTAGCAGCTGGGATCATCAAAATCTTTGTAAATGATGGTAGGGTGCCCGAGGGGAAAGATACAGTTAGCATTTACATAGGGGTACAGAGATGTGTAATCCACATAATGTACAGTTTCACCTGGCCCCGCTGTGTACCTCAACCTCATAGGGCAGGTGGGACCACCATACAGAGTATCTCGGGGTGATAGCGGTTCAGTTGCAGTAACTTTCTCAAGGAAGTTGATCACCCCCGGGTGTGATTTTTTCATTTCAGTCCACTCATGCTCCCAAATAACCTCGAGACGAAGGCCATACACAGTTTGGAGTACCTTGCTTCTCTCAACAGTGGCTGCGTAAAACTGTTCAAATGCTGCCCACCTCAAAGGACATATCTCATGAGGTGAATTACACACTTTACAGCCATGGAAAAAACAGCCGTAAAATTCGAACGCAACCTTTCCACCGTTAATCTCCGCAAACCCACTTATGGGTTACAAAAACCTTCATGCAGGCTGAGGCTATCATGGTGCATTTAAGCGGATCCACACTTGTCTCCTTAAATAACTCATCCCTGAATTTAACACAACCTTGATAAAGATTGTCCATATCATCTTTACAACAATGAAGAGCATAGTTTTACGAACTCACAGTCACTCATAGGCCTGTCAGCATCGGGTCTATTGCAAAACCCTTGAGATGTTTTATCCCATAGTAGTGACCTTGAAATAACAGCAGAAAGAGAGGGTTTGATCAATCAGGGAAACTGGTCTCAAATTTACACAGAGCTGTAGAGCCTGTAACGGTTCTGTGAAACACTACAATTATTCTCTTTAGAATGTTTTCAAATTTACCAATGTCACTGAAAGTTACTGCTGTCTGATCATCTAAACCAGCCCTGTATTGCCACATCCTGCCCTGCTCTAAAGCCTGATTATCAGTAAGATTAGAGACGTGTGCAAGACTGATGGCAAAGCATAACTGATTACCAGTATTATCTACAATATACAGGTGACGCTTTTTCTTATTAATCAGTTCACAGTCTAACGTTCCTTTAACCTTACGTTTCGACCCTCCTGCGGGGTCTTTAACTACCTGTAGAACAAATTGCAGGTTATTATCTACAGGCATTTCAGTGTTGGACTGTACTAACTCATCTAAAAAATCCTCGAAAGCAGGCAGAATCATATTTCCATCATCGGTAGCGGTAAACGTTACGGTTGAGATTTTCCCCAACTAATTCTCGCTGTACAACATCGTTACATCTGGTTAAAGATCTTGCAGTGTCGGCTAATTCAGCAAGAAAACAATCTCCACAACAGACTTATAGAAGATATGCAGCATCTTGCTGCAAACACCAAAGGACCCAAGCTTTTGGTGTTTGCAGCAAGATGCTGCATATCTTGTATTGTGATCTTCTTGTATCAGACAGATTTCAAGCTCTTCCGGGAATTGCCAGTTTGGAGGAAAAGTAAACCCGCCCGCGAGCTTCTATTTTTCCAGAGAGTTGCCTCTGAACGTAGAGTCGTGACCTACGACTGGAAATGGCTGTTGAAAGTTTGTTTCCTTGGCTTTTTATAAACTCTGATGACGTCAGAGCTCCGACGGCTGTTGAGCTATGTCAGTACAGTCGTTTACCAGTCGTTTTACAGAGTGCGACCCCAACATTAGCTTTAACCAAATGCATTCTTACTCTTACTTGAGTAAAAAGATTGAGTAAAAGTAATGCTACTCTCACTTAAGTAAAAATTTTGGTTCTCTTCAACCCTCTGGTTATGAGCAATCTTTTTTTTCAGCTTGGGGATTTATGAGGATTTTCAGTAAAGATGCACCCTTCAGAGATTTATGACCGTTATTCAGCCTTTGAGTTTTTTAAGGCTCTTTCTGGCTGGTACCAATATTAGCCTATTCCACATTTTAAATGAGCTCTAATTCCAAAACTTATATTTATCTCAAGAGCTGTACTTCGGATTATATCGATTAAAAGCAGAGGCAACGCTTTAATTAGGGAGTGACATTTAAGTGCTCAATAAGGCAACTGGACTACTTCTTTTGTGTCTTAAAGACGTTTTAAGAAGCTTTCTGGATGAGAGAAGAATCAAGAGAAGTTCAGTTGCCTTCTACTTAAGCATTTTGGTTTGTCATGCCCTGGATGAATGCGACTCTACACCATTGTATTTTAACAACTTAGCATGTTGCTTTAGCGATCAGCAGGTTTAGAGCACTTAGTGTTACTGTAAACGTGTCTCTATGTGTGTTCCCTTGAAAATGGAGGCCCTTACCTTAAATATTGCCAACAGTTTTTAATGCATCATCTTCTTTATTCAGATATCAGACAGAGGCTGAAGCTGTAGCATCTAGAATGAACAGCTGACACACCTCCATAGGCAACAGTTCTTTTTACAAGGTCCGAAGTTGTTGCCTACTTTGGGGTTAACTCCTTTTTTTTCATTTCAGGAGGGTGGGTTACCTGGGAAATAACAACAGCACTGGGATACATGTGAATTAGGAGAAGGATTAGAAATGCAGATAGAGACTGGGGCTCAGATCTACTGAAAAAGATAAATGGAAAAACTTACAGAAGAGAGCACAAGGAGAGTGGGAGACAGACCAAGGTTCAGTATAACAAAAGAATCCAGCAATAAACAATACAAATTGGGAAGATTATATACTGAGGCAGGTATGGAGAATAACAAAGGAACTAGGTGAGCTAATCAGAGGAGATGTGGAAGAGCTGTGGCAGAGTGATAGTAGGGAAACTGAGGGAGGGAGACTAATTAACAGAAAGCTGAACTTAGACTCAAGGAGATCATGAAACAAAAAGGTAAAATAAATTAATTAACATAGAGAATAAACCAAAATGCTTGGAATAAAGATCAAAAGAAAAGGGAATAAACTAAAGAATGAAGTATATGGAAAAACCCTAATGGCAATACTAAACAACTGAATATGGCAAGACCTTTCTAACATCAATAAAACCCGAAATAATTAGAAAGGAACACAAAAGAAAAAGACAAAGACCCAAGGATTATAACAATTTTGTTTGTGTTAAAAGAAAATTAAGACAGTCAAATATAATTTATTTCATTTTCAAAATTTTCTGCTGAGTGTACAGTATAGTATAGAAACTTGTTTTGTTTATGTGTTGCAGACCATGATTCCCGGTTTGGGCTTTGTAAAGATCCATGCGCCCTGGAACGTTCTCTGTCGAGAGGCTGAATTAATGAAGCTAAAGATGCCCACCAAGAAGGTACGTTCAACTGGTTCCTAAAGTATTTTGCCGTGTTTAGATCTGCAGTAGTTTCTGGAACATTGTGTATAATGTCACTGTTCATAGCTTTGGTCACCAAATCTCAGCTTTCCAACAAGTATGTTACAAGTAAATTGTACCTATGATCTGTGCTCATGTGTACTATGTAGAAAACAGCTGTGTGTAAGCAAAAAACTCAATTATTTTTATTACCAACTGGCTTCATCAACCATTATATTGGTGGCGAGAATGTTTTTTTTCCAAATACACCTGTTTGTAAAATAATGGGACCCTAGTATTTAAATTACAGTGGGAAGAACAAATATTTGATACACTGCCGATTTTGCAGGCTTTTCCACTTGCAAAGCATGTCGAAGTCTTTACTTTTTCATCATAGGTACTCTTTAACTGTGACGGAATCTAATACAAGAATCCAGAAAATCACATTGTGTGATTTTAAGTAATTTCATGCCCAAAGAATGAAGTTTCCACCTTCGTGCTTCACAGTAGGGATGGTGTTCTTGGGGTTGTACTCATCATTCTTCTTCCTCCAAACAGAGAGTGGAGTTTAGACCAAAAGCTCTATTTTTGTCTCATCAGACCACATGACCTTCTCCCATTCCTCCTCTGGGTCATCCATATGGTCATTGGCAAACTTCAGACGGGCCTGGACATGTGCTGGCTTGAGCAGGGGGACCTTGTGTGCGCTGCAGGATCTTAATCCATGGCGGTGTAGTGTGTTACTTCAATTTCAATTCAGTTTCAATTCAGTTTATTTATATAGCGCCAATTCACAACACATGTCGTCTCAAGGCACTTCACAAAAGTCAGGTACATACATTCCAATTAATCTTAATCATTGAACAGTGCAGTCAGATTATGTTATTTATTCAAATTGGATAAAAAGTTTTTCTATCTAAGGAAACCCAGCAGATTGCATCCAGTCAGTGACTTGCAGCATTCACTCCTCCTGGATGAGCATGTAGCGACAGTGGAGAGGAAAAACATTAATCATTAAGTTGTTGCCAGCAGAAGCTCGGACGATGCCCCTCTCCAGAAAGGTGTCACAGGTAGACACAGAGTCAGGCCAGGTGTAGCTTCTAGGAAGAGAAAAGAGAGAGAACAAAGTTAAAAGCTGAAATAACAGCAAATAATACAAAATTGAAGAGTAGTGTGAGAATGTAGCGAAGAGGGTGAAAGTGGTCATTATGTCCTCCAGCAGCCTAAGCCTATAGCAGCATAACTACAGAGATAGCTCAGGAAAGCTAAGCCACTCTAACTATAAGCTTTATCAAAAAGGAAAGTTTTAAGCCTAGCCTTAAAAGTAGACAGTTTGTCCATCTAGAGCCCACTGATCGCCATTGTTATACTAAAAACCACAACGATTGGGATACCTCTCTCTGTCAGATTGACCATAACCATTGGAAAAGAGAGGGGCTCATACTGGTAGCAGAAATGGAGGGTGTGTTACTAATGGTTACTAATGGTTACTAATGGTCTTCTATGAGACTGTGGTCCCAGCTTTCTTTAGGTCATTGACTAGGTCCTGCCATGTAGTTCTGGGCTGATCCCTCACCTTCCTCATGATCATTGATGCCCCACGAGGTGAGCTCTTGCATGCAGCCCCAGACCGAAGAAGATTGACCGTCATCTTGAACTTCTTCCATTTTCTTATAATTGCACCAGCAGTTGTTGTCTTCTCTCCAAGCTTCTTGGCTGTTTTCCTGTAGCCCATCCCAGCCTTGTGCAGGTCTACTATTTTATCCATAATGTCCTCACACAGCTCTCTGGTTTTGGTTATTGTGGAGAGGTTGGAGTTTGTTTGATTGTGTGGACAGGTGTGTTTTATACAGATAACGAGTTCAAACAGGTCAGTTAATACAGGTAATGAGTGGAGAACAGGAGGGCTTCTTAAAGAAGAACTAACAGGCCTGTGAGAGCCGGGATTCTTACTGGTTGGTAGGTGATCAAATACTTATGTCATGCAATAAAATGCTAATTAATTACTTAAAAATCACACAACTGGATTTTTGTCTTAGATTCCATCACTCGCAGTTGAAGAATACATATGATAAAAATTAAAGACTTCTACATGTTTTGCAAGTGAGAAAACCTGCAAAATTGGCAGTTTATCAAATACTTGTTCTCCCCACTGTACATATATATATATATTTTTTTCACAGTTGTATGTCTGGTCCTTCCAGATGCTAAACCACCTTTTTACCCCTTAAGGATATTTTGCTGTGTTTATAGAATCTGTAGGATTGCAGGAAAGTTCAGTTAAGTCTCTTCAGGTGCTGTGTAGATATCTTTATATTCTGTTTGGGTCATATTTTTCAATCCGTTCACTTTTTTCTATCCTTTGTTTCGTTTTTTGAACTATGACATAACAGTTTTTGCTGCGGAACAACTAAACAGGGTCATGGACTTCCGGCTATCAATTTATGTATCTGCCATTTTTTTTCTCGCTGCTATTATGTAGTCCAAGCTCAAGTCTGTCGAAGCTGCAAGTCTAGATTGTTTGGTTGTTGGGGGTATATACCCAACAATTCATTACACCGTCCCCGAGCATCAGAACCTCTTCAAAGTGCCTGGTTAAATTTTATTTTTCATGGAAATGTTCCCACATCAGTGGGTAAATTCCTTTTCATCTGTGTGAAACATTTGAAGGACACGTACTTCAGCAACATATGCCAGTATCAAGAACGATTTGCTGAAAGAATCTGATTAAGGGTTCAGTTCCTTCTATGGAAACGACGGACTCATCGAAGCGGTAAGCTGCAAATAATGCTAAAATGACAAGAAATTGTAGTTTTATGAGTTTATTGTGTGTTGATATGACATCCTGTCCATTGTTTTGATAGCAGTATCATCGTGCCTTCAGCTTATGTTAGCGCTGTGTGCAGCTTTTAGCTCCTTGAGGACAGAACCATGCTGTGTGTTTTGAATAGTGTAACTACATAAAAAATTTTGCATTGTTTCTGCAGTTTTTGTCTTGTCTCTGCGCCGCTAGTTAATTGTATCTGTTATCAAACCACAAAAATGGGGTGGAGTCGAGCGCCGTTTGACCTGGGGCGCTCGACTCCACGCCGCTACAGTGCTCTGTAGCGGCGGATGAACCAAACCACACTGAGATGGATGAAGACAGGACAGACTGTATGATGGCAGTGTAGAAGATGACCAGCAGCTCCTGTGGAAGGTTGAACTTCTTGAGTTGCCTCAGGAAGTACAGTCTCTGCTGGGCCTTCTTTCGAACAGTGTCTATGTGTGAAGACCATCTCAGGTCCTCAGAGATGGTGGTTCCTAGGAACCTGAAGTGGTCCACAGCCGATACAGTGTTGTTGAGGATGGTGAGGGGGGGTGTATGGAGGTGGTGTTCTCCGAAAGTCCACCACCATTTCCACAGTCTTGATTGGGTTCAGTTCCAGGTAGTTCTGACAACACCAGTGGACCAGCCCGATCCACCTCCTGTCTGTTTGCGGACTCATCACCGTCCTGGATCAGTCCAATGACAGTGGTGTCGTCTGCAAACTTAAGGAGTTTCACGGACGAGTCCGATGAGGTGCAGTCATTTGTGTAGAGGGAGAAGAGGACTGGGGAGAGAACTAACCCCTGGGGGGCACCAAAACTTGTTGATCTGGTTCGGGAGAAGATGCTCCCCAGTCTCACCTGCTGCTGTCGGTCCGCCAGGAAGCTGTTGATCCACTGACAGGTGGAAGCTGGGATGTTGAGCTGGGTGAGCTTCTGGTGGAGGATGTCTGGTATGATGGTGTTGAAGGCTGAGCTGAAGTCTACAAACAGGATCCTGGTGTACGTCCTTGGACGGTCGAGGTGTTGCAGGATGAAGTGCTGGCCCAAGTTGACAGCATCATCAGCCGACCTGTTTGCTCGGTAAGCAAACTGTTGGGGGTCCAGCAGGGGGTCTGTGATGTCTTTCAGGTGCTTCAACACCAGCCGCTCAAAGGATTTCATGATCACAGACGTCAGGGCTAAAGGTCTGTAGTCATTTAATCCTAGGATGGTGGGTTTCTTGGGCACCGGGATGATGGTGGATCGTTTGAGGCAGGAGGGGACCTCACACGTCTCCAGTGACTTATTGAAGATCCGCGTGAAGATCGGGGCGAGTTGATGTGCACAGGCTTTCAGGCATGATGGGGAGACGTTATCAGGTCCTCCAGCTTTCTTTGTTTTCATGCACTGAAAGAGCCTATTTGAGGCAGGAGGGGACCTCACACGTCTCCAGTGACTTATTGAAGATCCACGTGAAGATCGGGGCGAGTTGATGTGCACAGGCTTTCAGGCATGATGGGGAGACGTTATCAGGTCCTCCAGCTTTCTTTGTTTTCATGCACTGAAAGAGCCTATTTACATCATCCTCAAAGATCTTTAGTGCAGGCAGAGGATCTGAAGGTAGGGGGTTGATTACTTTATGGGAGGAATTTGTTCCTGAATGGGATGTGGACGAGATGGTTTGAGGTGTGAACGGCTTCTTTTCATGTCTGCAGTAGAAGCCATTAAGACGCTTGGCCAGGCGAGAACTCTGTTCAGGAAAGATGGGGGGGGCTCTTGTAGGCAGCCAGGTTTCTCAGACCAGTCCATACAGCCGAAGTGTCACCAGTAGAAAGGCTCTTTTTCAGCTTCTCACTATAGCTTCTCTTGGCTGCTTTGATCTCCTTTGTTAGTCTGTTCCTGGACTGCCTGTACTGCGCCCAATCTCCACTGCTGTGAGCTTCTTCCTTTTCCCTGCGCAGATTCCTGAGGTGTGGAGTAAACCATGGCTTGTTGTTCCTAAAGGTGCAGAAGGTCTTGGTCTGCACACACATGTCCTCACAGAAACTGATGTATGATGTCACCACATCAGTTAGTTCGTTTAAGTCAGTGGCTGAGGTTTCAAAAACAGTCCAGTCTGTGCATTCAAAGCAGGCCTGTAGCATCTTCTTTGATTCCTCAGTCCACTTCTTAACAGTGTGAACCGTGGGTTTGGAAGCTCTTAGTCTCTGTCTGCAGGTTTGGATGAGGTGGATAAGACAATGATCCGAGAAACTCAGAGCAGCCCTGGTAACAGCATGGTATTAGTCCTTTAAAGCTGTGTAACAGTGGTCCAGTGTGTTTTTGTCTCTGGTGGGACACTTAATATGCTGTCTGTCTTTGGGGAGCTCATTAGAGAGATCTGCGCTGTTAAAATCTCCCAGTATTATGATGAAAGAGTCAGGGTGTTTTTTCTCCACGTCTGTAATCAGCTCAGCAAGATGTTTTTCCGCGGCAGAAGTGCAATCATGCGGTGGAAAATAAGAGCCGATTAATATAAACGAGGAAAACTCTCTCGGTGAATAAAACGGTTTGCAGATTATGGAAAATGACTCCAGATCCGGACTCTGAACAGCTGGAAGTCCAGCAACAGTAGTGCGCGGTCTGGGATGTTGTCACTCAGCCATGTCTCGGTGAAGCAGAGAACCACTGATCCGCGGAGGTCCGTGTTTTTACCGGTGAGAAGAAGCAGCTCGTCCATCTTATTGCTTAGAGAGTGGACATTTGCCAGATGGATTGAAGGCAGTGGTGTACGAAGTCCTCTTTTGCGGAGCTTTACCAGTGCGCCAGGACGCTTTCGCCTGCGGCACTTTCTGCGCAGTATCCCATACAGAATCGCAGCTCCGCTTGCCAGGAGCTCGGTGAACCTCGGATCGGTGAAAGATGGTGAAAAAATCCCAAGAGAGGACTCTCTGATGTTGAGAAGTTCCTCTCTACTGAATGAGGCCATAGAATTGTGGCCCGAGACCACAGTACTGTGGCTCGAAAAACATAAAAACACACAAAATATGCAAAGAGAGCGAAGCTCCGACGCTGCCATCGTCGGCGCCATCTTGGTTGTGTTGCTCTCAGACACACCTCAGAGCAGGGGTAAACGAGGAGCCTGTTGAGCTACAATAACAAGGAATTCAGACCAAAGCATAGCAGTTCCACTTTATGTGCAGTACAGACCAAAACTTTGGACACACCTTTTCGATTCAAAGACTTTTCTTTATTTTCATGACTATGAATATTGTAGCTTCACACTGAAGGCATCAGAACTATGAATTAACACATGTGGAATTATATACTAAACAAAAAAGTGTGAAACAACTGAAAATATGTCTTATATTCTAGGTTCCTCAAAGTAGCCACCTTTTGCTTTACTGCTACGCACACTCTTGGCATTCTGTTGATGAGCTTCAAGAGGTAGTCACCTGAAATGGTTTTCCAACAGTCTTGAAGGAGTTCCCAGAGATGCTTCGCACTTGTTGGCCCTTTTGCCTTCATTCATGGGTCCAGCTCACCCCAAACCATCTCGATTGGGTTCAGGTCTGGTGACTGTGGAGGCCAGGTCATCTGGCGCAGCACCCCATCACTCTCCTTCTTGGTCAAATAGCCCTTACACAGCCTGGAGGTGTGTTTGGGGTCATTGTCCTGTTGAAAAATAAATGATGGTCCAACTAAACGCAAACCGGATGGAATAGCATGCCGCCGCAAGATGCTGTGGTAGCCATGCTGGTTCAGTATGCCTTCAATTTTGAATAAATCCCCAACAGTGTCACCAACAAAGCACCCCCACACCATCACACCTCCTCCTCCATGCTTCATGGTGGGAACCAGGCATGTAGAGTCCATCCGTTCACCTCTTCTGCGCCGCACAAAGATCTCAGACTTGGACTCATCAGACCAAAGCACATATTTCCACTGGTCTAATGTCCATTCCTTGTGTTCTTTAGCCCAAACAAGTCTCTTCTGCTTGTTGCCTGTCCTCAGCAGTGGTTTCCTAGCAGCTATTTTACCATGAACGCCTGATTCACACAGTCTCCTCTTAACAGTTGTTGTAGAGATGTGTCTGCTGCTAGAACTCTGTGTTCTCTGATCTGAGCTGCTGTTAACCTGCGATTTCTGAGGCTGGTGACTCGGATGAACTTATCGTCCGCAGCAGAGGTGACTCTTGGTCTTCCTTTCCTGGGACGGTCCTCATGTTAGCCAGTTTCTTTGTAGCACTTGATGGTTTTCGCGACTGCACTTGGGGACACTTTCAATGTTTTCCCAATTGTTCGGACTGACTGACCTTCATTTCTTAAAGTAATGATGTCCACTCATTTTTTTTTTACTTAGCTGCTTTTTTCTTGCCATAATACAATTTCTAACAGTCTATTCAGTAGGACTATCAGCTGTGTACTTAACCACCTCCTGCACAACACAACTGATGGTCCCAACCCCATTTATAAGGCTTGAAATCCCACTTATTAAACCTGACAGGGCACCTGTGAAGTGAAAACCATTTCAGGTGACTACCTCTTGAAGCTCATCAACAGAATGCCAAGAGTGTGCATAGCAGTAACCAAAGCAAAAGGTGGCTACTTTGAAGAACCTAGAATATAAGACATATTTTCAGTTGTTTCACACTTTTTTGTTCAGTATATAATTCCGCATGTGTTAATTCATAGTTTTGATGCCTTCAGTGTGAAGCTACAATATTCATAGACATGAAAATAAAGACAACTCTTTCAATGAGAAGGTGTGTCCTGTACTGTAGGTTAATATATATATATATAATATATATATATATAATATATATATATATATATATATATATATATATATATATATATATATATATACATATATATATATATATATATTCTCCAAGACAAGACAATACAACAGGGGTGTATTAGAGGGGAAAATATATCAGTGCTTAAGAAGTAAAATAATTTGAAAAATAATGAATATTGGCGAGTGGGGGTTTAGGACGCATCTTGATAAGCTGCCCAATAGCTCCCTCCAGATGAAAGAAGTCTTTATCGAGTTTCTTAGACAGAGCTCAACCAGCTTTTGATCTGGGATCTAATTATTTTCTGAAATGGTCCATCCATCGTTACCATGAATGAGGATTAAAATGTAGATGGACCAGTAAAACAAAACTTGACCTCAGCTTTGCACAGTTTACCTTGTATTTTGACCTTGTATGAGCAGACTGAGGTTGAAATCATTTTGAAGGTTCTTTAAAATAAGTTCCAGAAGATAAAGGTTCAGGGTAGCTTTGGTAAATGCCATCCTGTTAAATATGTATTTTGTTTTGTAAATATCAGCTTTGGCAGATTTTTAAACTAATATTATGCTTACATTGATTGACATTTTTTTCTGTCCAGAACTTACAAATGCAAATAATTCAAATCTTATTCAGTCTGTCAGAGATCTCCAGGAAGTTTATGGATCTGAGCGCCACAGAAGCACTCTGAATCTTTCTAGTTAAAGTGAGACTTCCAGTACTACATTCTTATACAGTATCTCTGAATCTAATATTTAATACAAATGATTATAAATTCATATTTGTGCTAGGAAAAAAAAACAAGTGCCAACAGTTCATTGGAGTTTGTGTCTCAAAAGATCTATTTGGATTTCTTCATTTAATATGGTCATTTTACCTGTCATTAAGTTGTAACGATGTATTTGGAAAACACAGTTTTGCACAATAATATTAACAATAGTGTAACATTGACTGAGGTGTGTGGTTTGTCTGGATTTCTAGGTGTATGAGGTCAAACAATCAAGAAGTGTCATGAAGAAAATCAGCTCCCTGGTCAATAAAGTGCTGGAGCCGCTGCACCCTAATGTTGAGGAACATCATTCCAAGAACATCAAACACCTGTCACACTCTTTCTCCAGGGAAAAACAACACCTGTAAGCCCACATTTATATCTGGTCAAAAAGAGAGGTCCTCATTGAAGGCTCGTGATAAAACTTTGACAAATGAAACTGAATCAAGAAGTAAGTCAAGGTTGTTTGCTAACCTTTTAACTTGATGTGAGTAAGTATGTTGAAGTGTAAATTTAATTTAGCAATCTTTCTTATAGTCTAGTGTCTATAATTATAGATCAAGGTGCTTGGAAGAAAAAAACCATCTATTAGAACACAGCTACAATTTTAGGAGACACAAACAGTAATACCCCAGTGGCACTCTTGTATATCTGCCTTTTGTTTCAGAAGCAAAGTAAGTTACAATACTACAGGAAACAACTCTCTGGCATCCCCTTAATACACCTTGAACATTGCAGCATACACAATGTTATCACCAGATCAGCCATGCATTTTTTACACATTAAAAACGTCCTCATCATAAGCACCACAGCTTTTCCAAGGTATGTATATTACACAGATGTGTAATAGCAACTCCAATATGGCGGTAATGACTATTACAACTTAACTAAATCTTATACTACACCATGCAGACAGTTTGTCTGCACTGATAAAACTTCACTCACCTTGGTATGCAAGATCCCTCACACTGAAAGTGAAACTGACAGCACGAGCAACTTTCTGATTAATAATTATTTGACAAGTTAAGAACACTCACAGAACGCTGAAATGTATTTCCCAGATGATCGATAAATTCTTAAATACATATACATAAAAAAAAGCATGGTGGTGTGATCGCAGCAAAAGTAAATGGCTCCATCCTGACTGGCAGAACAGTGTGAATTGCACAACCTATAGAACTGCATTAACGTGGAGTTCTGCAATGTCCCCTTAATTTCTTCACTTTTAGACCCACTTAACATGTTTTTAAATACACCAAAGAATAAAGCATGAATGACTATCCTAGCTGCTTATTCAGGCAGGTTAAGCTGAACCTAACTATTTTAAGTGGCATCTGAAACAATTATTCTATGTTCTTTAACCAAATAGTTATCAGTTCATCAGTTATCTTTGTTTGACTGCGACTGAGGTTGGGTCGGGTTTGTTCCTCTCACACACTTGCAGACTCCAGTATTCACCCCATCTTACACTAACAGATTTTTGTGCCCCCTCTCCTTGCCCACGGAACACCAGTAGTGCAGACTTTGCTCCGCTGGGAATTGGGGTAAAATTGGGAAAAAAATTGAGTAGTGTGTCTCTAGCAAAAAAAGAGATGGATCTGAGCTTTTGTCCTGAGCTAGTTTCAGCAATAGTTATCTTTCCTGTTGCTGAAAGCTGTTTCAGTAACAACGAAATCCTCAGAGCAGTGGAATGTTCACAGCTAGTGAGACAGATCCAGCATTTTAGCAGGTTTTTTTTTTTTGTTTAAGGTTGTTGCAGTTTTCTCAGCTGATATACGTCTGTGGTACTGTCCAAAGTTACATTGTCAGAGGCTGCTAGCTGGATTTGTGGTGACAAAATAGTTACATGACTTACAGTTTGGCCATGTAATATTTCACCACTTCAGTGCAATTACAGTATAATGTAATGAATGATGGGTATATGAATTTGTGTATCATCTATCGAAATTAAAGAACTTTTTACCTGCGGTTACTGTTATGGGATGAATCTTTCAATCAGAGTCACACAGGCAAATAATCAATGTAAATATATCATGCACTGTGATCCATAGCAATTAAAACAGATGACATACTGCCTACTAAAGATAAAAACAGAGCTTACAGAGCAGAGTCTGTATTATAAGGTGGCCTGAAGCCTGGTTGGAGTTTTTTAATTTTCAAAACAGTTTTGTCTTCTAACAAAGTCAGTGGCTGTACATTTCATGAAAGAAGAAAACAGTTTGGAAAATAAACCTAATGTATTCAATGGGCTGTTATAATTAGGGATGGGTACCTTTCACATTTGAACCATTACGATACCTGGTAGCTGGGATTCGATACCGGTACTCAACGGTAACAATTTTCAGTACTTTTTGTTTGTGTTTATGTGGTAATAAATGATTATTCGTTTAATAATAAAATCTCAAAATTTTCAATTTAACGTATTTATTTCTCCATAAATAAACTTTAATGAATATAACAAAACAACATCCAGCTGTTTGTATTGTAACATCTCAGTTTTTTTCAATTATTTCTTCAACATGAAAACCCTTAATTGACTATGCAGTGTTTTTTCTTAATAATGTACAAATTAAAACCCAGCCATGGTGCCGAATGCAGGAGTTGTAGCGGTAGATCTGAGGCTGATGAAAACTGTGCACTCTTTAACCTTGAGAAAAATCTTGTGCTTAACCAGGTGTTTCCTCATATTAGAAGTATTCCCGCCGCTGGCCACTTCACATCACAAATATTGCCCCGAGCATAATCTGTATCACATTTTGAAAAGTGGACCCATACTTTCAACCGCTTTCTTTCAGCCATGCTTTGTTGGTGGTACCAGTTGCTACTGACGTCATTACGCTCTTCTGCGTGGAATGCTGTGTTTATGTTGGGCATGGATAATAGACCACTCTTCCACTCTCTAAGTGTCACAGTGATGCGTTTAGGTACTGAAACATGGTATTGTTTGAGTTTACATGAATCGGTACACAACAGTACCGTCGGAATTCGGTCGGTACCTATAAAAGTACTAAATTCGGTACCCATCCCTAGTTATAATATGTTGTTGTTGGTTAAAACAAGTTGGGACATTTTCACTAGCAACCCAAGCTGCATGCAATTTAAAAGATAGGCGTAGATTTAGTATTTGGAACTGTATTACTAATTTGTGACAAAGACAAAGTGATATGTTTTCATGTTTCTATGTTAACAGGTTTGACTTCTCAGACAAGGATAACTTCTTTGACAGCAAAACCAGGAGTTCCATAGTAAGTCCCCAGCAACAACTCAACACTTGACTGTTTTTTTCAACAAACTTACTTTTACACATACCCGTTCAATACAAAAAGAGGTTAGTAAACCTGATAATCGTTAATAATTATAAGTGATGCACCTATCAATTACACTGGTCAATTGGCTCTCACCGGTGATCTGAAAATGTTTATTAAAGGTATAATTTGTTAGTCTACAAATGCTTCAAGAAAAAGTATATTCTGTAATGTATCTTGGAAAAATCTGATAAAGTTTCTGGATAGAATAAGTCTTTTACTGTTTTTCTACATAAAAGAGCTGCCAGTTTAATAACTGTATGTAACTGTGTTACTGCTTTTAACAAAGTGCTTACATTACTTTGTTTACTCGTTGTCAGGTATTCGAAATATTAAAAAGAACCAAATGTAAGGCTAAATACAGCATGGGTGAGTCCAAATCTGTTTCTATTCTGTTTCATAAGACTCTTTATTCATAACCCAAAATTATGGAATGATCTTTTCTTTAGTTTGACAACCACCCTTCACTTCCATTATACAAAATTATAAAAATGTATCATTTTAATTTTGTTTTATTTAATTCAAAATTAAACAACATAAATATCTGCATGTATTTTTTGTGATGTAATGTTGCATAAAAGAGAATGATAACAGCCCAGGAGTTTTTTAGGTGCCACAGTAGCAAAGTTAGCCTCACAATAACATTTGTGGTTTAATGTGAAATGATGTGGAAAAGCTCAAAGGGCATGAGTACCTTTGCATGTTAATGTATAATGTCTTTGAAATGGGCAGTAGTGTTAATGGAACAAAAACAGGAGTAGGTACTGGGCAAAAATATATAAATTGAGTTAAAGAGTTTGCTATAATTTCTTGGTTTTGTGGTTAATTTGTTACCTTCTCTCGTCTTTGTCTTCTTCAGTAGAATATTTGGGTGAGATTTGTTCCTAAGTTTTTCAGCTGCTCTGTTGCTGCTTGTGATATTGTTTTGGAACATGACAAACAGAAGTTAGTTAAAACAATAAGTAATTTTTTAGGTTGGTTAGGAAAGAAGTAAGGTTAGAAATGTGTTGTGCTCTTCTCATGTGATCTTCCTAAATATTTACCTTTATATTGTTATATTCTTTGTTTTTGTCTGACAGGGATCACCAGTCTCCTTGGTAGTGGAGTTTATACAGCCGCCTATCCTCTTCATGATGTAAGCAGTGCAAATGCTAGAGAAAACCCTCTATTATTATTGGCTTTGGATTCCAAATCAGGAGTTACACATTTATGGAAATTAACACTGAAGTCCTTCAGTGTGGGTATTTCCTTCGAGGACAGGGTTGGAATAAATATGTATCTCTCCTGTGATTCCAAATTACTACAGATACATTTAAGCTCTGGATCTGTATTTTAGAAAGACAACCAACCTGCGCACAATGTGCATCCCATTCTCTTTTCCTGATGTTTTTTTAATCTGTTTTAAACTGTTAAGTTTTTGTAATCATTAGAAAACATAAGCAGGGCCAATGTGAGTTTACCAAACAAATCTCTAATTCAAATCAGCTTAGATGGTTAAATATTTCTTTGTTGCATGAAGTCCGTCTGTCAAATAACCATATCCATCATTTCTCAGGGAGGTCTTGAGGAGGAGAGTGCAGAACCCAATGACAGAAAGGTAAGAATGTTACAACATCTTAGACATTAGTGTAGGTTTTAAGAAGACTTTGTACTTTGTAACAACAAATAACCTGCAATACATTCATAAACCCCATAAAAACATATCTGTTATTATAGTAAAGGCTCAAAAATCTGCTTTTTTTGGCTGTGGAGTGACACCCCATAGGTTTGTAGTACCTGTTGTAATACACAGCCAATTTTCAGAGACGGAGTAATATTACAACAAGTTTCACTGTGGAATATGAAAACTTAGCAGTGCACTGACCGGCAGTGTACAGCAGCGATGTATATTTGGTGAGCTAGCATCGCTGGGCAAGTGACAGACAACAGTGATGTTATACTGTATATTATAACTAAAAGACTCAATTGGAAGTAAAACAGTGTTAAGTCTCCAATATCTTTACTTTTCTCTATCCACATTGAAATCTACGTGTAATTCAATTTTTCAATGGTCTTATGGTATCTGTGCCTATTTCACAGCCCATTATTCAGTTCAGTAGTGTATTAGATACTAAGAAAAAGTCTATTCTTAAGTACAACTTGTGACTGTGCGAATGAAAGGTATATTCTCTGGGTTTGCTAGCTTCCATATATCTACCAAATTTCAGTCTTATGCTAGCATTTGGATTGTAGCCCTGTCTTTAGGTAATGGCTTACCAAAGTGTGTGCTTTTGTCAGTCAATCCATCCATTACCTGATTGAAATAGCCTTTCTAGTGTAATATTCTGTGTTACCTATTATGCTGTTGATTTCATGAAAGATGTCAGGTTCTGATTAGGCACATACGTATATATTGCATAGGACAGTTCTAATTCCATTCAACAAAACTTGATTACAAATGAAACGTCCTTCTTTATCATTATGTTGCTTAGGTGTAAGAAAACTTAGACTCTTCATAACAAGGATCATTACACCATTTCATTTGCTTGAGAAGGAGCAGCGGTACACTTTGCCCACCCAATCTCTTTTAAAGTTTGTCACTTTTTCATTCCATTTATAAGCGATTCTTGGATAAATGAAATATTGATGCCTTTGGATTTTAGATGGGTCAAAACCTTTCGTCTTTTAAGCATATTTCCAAATCTATTTATGTGCTATGATATTATGAGAATGTATCCTTTAACCATCTTTAGTTACCTGCTATACACAGGGTGACTTGATCTGTCACTTGGTAATGTACACTTCAACATAGTCATAGTAGATAGTCACTACTATCAACGCTCTGATTGAAGCCCATTGCACTATAATCTTCATTGTACATTTGCAAGTCTGGAGTGGTTCTTTTTGCACGGAGGACATTCAACTGGTGTGGATTTGGCAGTGATGAATCTGTGAAAAACATGATGAAAGAAATGTCTGACAAATATGTTACATTAAAACAACTAATTCTACTATAATCTCAACAGCTTTTGTATCAGGAGTGGGCAAACTACAGCGTCTTCTATATGTACCAGCCCATTGGACTTGTTCGGTAAGCAAACATTTTCTTTCTGCAACTTAATTTTTATGGCATTATTGTAGAACAAGTGAACCAGAGGTAGAACATTTGCCAGCTATATCATCATATTTTTACAAAAATTCCCAAATTACAGTGCTTCAGACAAATCATGTAGAATATACAAACAGTCATTAGTCATAGATATTGTACATTATAAGAGTAAAGAAAACACCACTCAAGAAAGGAAAAAAAATCATGTCAGTTATAATCAGCGGTCCATTGTGTCCCTATTGAGCAATATCTATTCCATTTGTACCACCTTACAATGTACAGATCATATTTTAGCCTCAACAGGTATGTTATGTCCCTTTTCCACTAGCTTTTCCACTCGGTCTTGCTCTACTAGGGACGCTACCTGTTGTGTTAACATGGACCTACTGGATAGCTGGAGCTATGGCGACTGAAGCCCCGCCTCCAGCTGTCAGTGTAGTGCGCTATTCTGCTATTAACATTACTATGTGACATTGTCACATTAAAGTAATCTGCACAAAACATAAAATACAACTAATGTTTGTATTCTTGTATATGCAAGAATATCATCTTTATTTTTTATTTATATATAAAATGATCCACTTGAATAATTATCTGGACCATGGTCAAACCAGAACTTAATAAAATGAGGTTCAGGTGTTTTGATGTGAGGGGGTGTGGCAGTAGTAGTGGAGAGGAGAGACGCTGCTGTCTGGACTGGCAATGCTCCAAAGTTTGCCTGAAGAAGTTATAATTTTGGGCTTTATGAGGAAGTTTTTTTTTCAGCCATGACAATAATGACGACAAGGACTTTAAAGCACTGAAAGATTGAACCCACAGATTTCAACCCTGTTGAAGTTAGTTTTAGGTTGGATATTGAATATTCATGCTCCACGGATTCAGTTGGGTCTACCTCCTGTTTGATCTGATGCAGGCAGTCTGATTTCGTGCAGCTGCTCTCAGCCTGCTCCCACCTCCTGCAGTCCATGCTGAAGATGGGTGGGGTCTTTGAGGATGGTGGCAACTTTTTTGTGGCGTCTCGAGTGAAAGATGCTCTGCAGAGAGTGCAGAGAGGGCTGATCCTTTCCGCTGTCTTCACCACTCTCTCTCACTGCCACTCTAAAAGCCTTTTCTGCTGGAAAACTATCATTTCCTGGTGTTTTATTACTTTTTAACTTTGTAAGTGCAGTAGCCTATTTTTTTTAAGTATTTTTGTTATTAAACAGTTATTAGTTCCAATAGAGAGGAGGTCCAGAGATTTCAGGACGGTTTGTATTTTCTCTCTGCTTTCCTTTCTTCAATTGAGAGTAAATTCTCTTGTACAACTAGTTTGTATGAAGAACGGCATTGAATTCATCTACATCTGTGCATATTTTGTCAGAGTTGTGGTCCGCCATCTTATATTTGTGAGGTCCTCTTTTTTGCATCTTCTTAGCCAACAACTTTGTAGCTTTTGAACCTACAGCATACTAGGATTGTTTTTGCACACACACACACACACACATATATATATATATATATATATATATATATATATATATATATAATATATATATATATATATATATATATATAATCAAATTCTGCTTTATAAGTGTTTGTGAACTGGCGCTATATAAATAAAACTGAATTGAATTGAATTGATCTCTTGTTTAGTTTCCTTAATTTGGCTCATTACTAGGGTATTTTCTGCATCTTAGTGTGTTGTCTTTCCAACACAGCCAAATTCCATTCTACTTGTCTTAGCCTATTTTCTTTAGCTTATTTTTTAAATGGAATGTAAATGTAAATATGAATTTACCCCTGATTACTGCTTTCAGTTAGTCCCGCTGAATATTTCGGTTAACCTCCCAATTATCATAAAGTTCAAGAAAAGTTTTGATTTTGTACTGTATTTGATCAAAACTTTTGTCTGTTAATAGACTAATAGAATCTCCTGATTATTTTCTTAGTTCTGCTGTCTAGGTTCAATGTCAGGTAATTTGGTAAATGGTCAAACAAGGCTCCAGTTCCTGTTTCACAATTCAGTACCCTGTGTCTGTTGCTTTGTCAATTCTATATTAAGCTTTATGAAGTGCAGTGAAAAAAGTATAATTCCTAAATGTTCCATTCAATTCAATTCAGTTTTATTTCTATAGCGCCAATTCAAAACACACGCCTTCTCAAGGCACTTTACAAAGTTAATTCAATCGAATCATACGGATTTCAAGTCAGGTACATACATTCCAATTAATCCTAACTATCACACAGTGCAGTCAGATTCAGTTTATTATTCAGTTTGGTTAAACGTTTTTCTATCTAAGGAAACCCAGCAGATTGCATTGAGTCAGTGACTTGCAGTATTCACTCCTCCTGGATGAGCATGTAGAGACAGCGGACAGTCGCTTGCATTGACTTTGCAGCAATCCCTCATACTGAGCATGTATGTAGCAACAGTGGAGAGGAAAACTCCCTTTTAACAGGAAGAAACCTCCATCAGAACCAGAACCAGGCTTAGTGTGAGCGACCATCTGCCACGACCGACTGGGGGCTTGAGAGAAAAGAGCAGAGACACAAAAATAACACTGAGGCATTGATCCATGAGTATTTTCTATGGGAAAGAAAAGTAAAACATTAAGGGTTGTAGCTCATTTAGAGGCTTCATCTAGGAGAAAAAGACAGTTAAGCAGATGAACTCTGGGTTAGTTCTCAAGTCTAGAGGATGAAAGAGAGCACATACAGTTAGTCACAGTAGAAGCTCAGTCAGTAGCCATGTCTAGGAGATACAGGGTTAAACACTGAAAGTTGCTGTATTTAACGTTTGGCGACTCTCCGTGTTTTACACGGTTTTTTTCTAGTAGTGGTAAGGGGTCGCTAGCTTAGCGTTAGCTTTAGCTCCACCATGGCTACCCGTTCTGCTGTTTCTCTCTCTGAGTCTCCTCCTCTCTCACTAATCTCCTCCTCTCTCAGAGGAGTAACTGAACATCTCAGATGTTCAGTTACTCCTCTGCCTCCTTTAGTGATAATGGTACGCGTAATAAATGTAGCATTTTTGTAGCTTTGGAGGCGAGGGTGTCGGATTTGGAGGCCCGGCTCCGCGCTGTTGAAAAACCAGCAGATAGCCGAGGCCCCTTAGCCAGCGCGGAGCCACCGAGGGTAGCTCCCCGTAGCAGTCCTCCGGCAGAGGCCGCGCAGCCGGGATCTCAGGCCGGCTGGGTGACGGTACGTAGGAAGCATAGTCTTAGATCTCAGCCCACAGGTCACCACCAACCCGTCTGCGTTTCTAATAGTTTTTCCCCGCTCAGCGACACACCTGCTGAGAAGCCAACTCTGGTAATTGGCAGCTCCATAGTCAGAAACGTGGCACTAGAGACACCAGTGACCATAGTCAAATGTCTGCCAGGGGCCAGAATGGGCGACATCAAATCCTACCTGAAACTGTTGGCTAAGGATAAGCGTAAATACAGTAAGATTGTTATTCACGCTGGCGGTAATGACACCCGGTTACGTCAATCGGAGGTCACTAAAGTTAGTGTTGCTTCGGTGTGTAAGTTTGCCAAAACAATGTCGGACTCCGTAATTTTCTCTGGTCCCCTCCCCGATCTGACCAGTGACGACATGTTTAGCCGCATGCTGTCATTCAACCGCTGGCTGTCTAGGTGGTGTCCAGAAAACGATGTGGGCTACATTGATAATTGGCGAACATTTTGGGGAAAACCTGGTCTGATCCGGAGAGACGGCATCCATCCCACTTTGGATGGAGCAGCTCTTCTTTCTAGGAAAGAAGAGCTGAATTTATTAGTTCTCCAAACCTCTGACAACCCAGGGTTCAAACCAGGAAGCAGGGCCGTAGTTTAACACTCCTCTCTGCAGCTTCTGTACTGCTACCCACCCATTACCCTATTAAGACAGTGTCTCGCCCACGGCCAAAATTGAATAGATTAAAAAATAATCTAAAAAGAGGAAATCAGGAAAATCTCATAAAAATAAACACAACTCAGACTAAAAATAAAAATAAAACAATTAAATGTGGCTTACTGAACATAAGATCTCTCTCTTCAAAGACTTTGCTAGTTAGTGACCTGATTTGTGACAATCAGATTGATTTATTTTGCCTCACAGAAACCTGGCTGCAGCAAGAGGATTATGTTACTATTAATGAGTCAACTCCTACTAATTATTTAAATTTTCACATTCCTTGAAATACTGGGCGAGGAGGAGGAGTAGCAACCATCTTTCAGTCCGATTTATTGACTAGTCCCAGACCAATCAATAGCTACAACTCTTTTGAATATTTAATCCTTAGTTTTCCTCATCCAAATTGCAAAGCACTAAAACCACTTCTGTTTGTTGTTTTGTACCGTCCACCAGGCCCTTACTCTCAATTTATAGATCAGTTTTCAGACCTTTTATCTGATTTAGTGTTAAATACAGATAAAGTTATTATAATGGGGGATTTTAACATTCATGTTGACACTGAAAGTGATAGCTTAAATATAGCCTTTAATGGTATCTTAGACTCAATTGGCTTTACTCAAAACATTAACAAACCTACCCACGTTTGTCTTCATTCTCTGGACCTTGTGCTGACTATGGCATTGAGTGTACAGACATTACAATATTTTCTCACAACCCTGTGCTGTCTGACCATTTTTTAATAACCTCTGAGTTTAATTTAACCGAGTACTCCACACCTGAAAGAAAATTTCATTATAGTAGATCATTATCAGACGATGCTGTAACAACCTTTAAAGAATCTGTTTCACTTTAATTTGCTCTTTATCACAAAAAAACAGAGTGGAGGGCAATAATTTTGTTTCTTCTCCTTCACAAATTTGATTCTCTTGTTCAGAGTGTTACTTCATCATTGCGTGGTGCATTAGACAATGCAGCCCCCTTAAAAGAAGGAAATTATTCATAGGGGCAGGCTCCCGGTTTTTAATCAGAGCTGCGTACTTTAAAGCACAATGTTAAAAAAATTGGAGCGAAAATGGCGCTCTACACACCTAGAGGATTCCTATTAAATCTGGAAAAATGCCTACTGTTGTATAAAAGACACTTCACCAAGCTAGAACAGCTTATTTCTCATCCTAATAAAAGAGAACAAGAATAATCCTAGGTTTTCTCTTTAGTACAGTTGCTAAATTTTACACAGAGTCATAGCTCTGTTGAGCCATCCATTCCCTTAGCTCTCAGCAGTCATGATTTTATGGATTCTTCCAAAATAAAATGATTCTATTAAAAAGAAAATCTTTAAAATCTCCCAGAGATGATTACTTCATCCTCAACAAGTGAGACAACATTGGGAAAAAACTGTAGAACCTGATCTGTGTTTGGACTGTTTTGATCCTGTGGAGCTTCCTGGTTATCAAAAATATTAGCTTTATCTAAACCTTCAACTTGTATGTTAGACCCAACCCAAACCCAAAAAATTTTTTTAAAGGAAGTGTTCCCTCTGATTACCAGCCCCATTTTAGATATGATTAATCTATCCTTAGTAAAGGGATATGTACCACAAGCTTTTAAAGGAGCTGTAATTAACCTTTGTTAAAAAAACCTTCGCTTGATCGAGATGAATTAATAAATTACAGACCGTTCCCAATCTTCCGTTCTTATCTAAAATTCTTGAGAAAATTTTGCTAATCAAATGTGTGAGCATTTACACAGCAATGACCTGTTTGAAGAGTTTCAGTCAGGTTTCAGAGCTCATCATAGCACTGAAACAGCTCTGCTGAAAGTCACTAATGATATTTCTTATTGCCTCAGATAATGGACTTGTGTCTGTACTGGTTCTGTTAGATCTCAGTGGTTTTATACAGTCGAATCATAATATTCTCTTAGAAAGGCTGGAATATGCTGTAGGATCAGGGGAACAGCACTAGGCTGGTTTAAATCTTATTTGTCTGACAGATTCCAGTTTGTTCATGTAAATGATAACATTTTTTAAACTCCAGGGTTAATTGTGGAGTACCACAGGGCTCAGTACTTGGGCCAATTCTCTTTACTATATATATGCTTCAAAAGGTAAAAAATTATCAGGCAGCATAGAATAAATTTTCACTGTTACGCTGATGACACTCAGCTTTACTTACCAAAAATCCTGATGAGCCAACCAGTTAGATAGACTACAAGCATGTCTTGAAGACATAAAAACTTGGATGACTTTAAATTTTCTGCTTCTAAATTCAGACAAGACAAAGTTTTGTCGTCTTTGGACCGGAGTCTTTAAAAAAAAAAATGCTTAGTCAGTCACTTAACCTGGATGGCATTAAATTGACCTCCGATAATAAAGTAAAAAAACCTTGGTGTATTTTTGCCAGGACATGTCGTTTAAATCCCATATTAAACAGGTTTCCAGGATCTCCTTCTTAAATCTCCGGGAAACATTGCCAAAAAATTAGAAATATCCTGTCCAGGATTGATGCTGAAAAACTAGTCCATGCATTTTTTTCTTCAAGCTGGACTATTTAAATTTTTTACTATCAGGATGTCCACAAAAAGCAGTTAAAAGCCTTCAGCTGATTCAAAATCCAGCAAAGAGTTCTGATGAAATTAAAAAGAGAGATCATATTTCCCCTACTTTAGCTTCCCTTCATTGGCTCCCTGTTAAAACCAGAATAGAATTTAAATTCCCCCTCATATAAAGCCCTTAATGATTTAGCTCCATCATACATCAGAGAGCTGATTGTTCCATATGTTCCTAACAGAGCGCTTCGTTCTCAGACTGCAGGTTTACTGTGGTTCCTAAAATCTCTAGAAGTAGAATGGGGCAGATCCTTTAGTTATCAGGCTCCTCTCCTGTGGAAAAACTCCCCCGTTTTAATCCATGAGGCGGACACCCTGTCTACTTTAAGGCTAGCTTAAAACTTTCCTTTTTTTTATAAAGCTTTTAGTTAGAGTGGCTTAGGTTATCCTGAGCTATCTCTGTAGTTTGCTGCTATAGGCTTAGCTGCTGGAGGACATAATGACCCCTTTCACCCTCTTCGCTACTTTCTCACACTACTCTTCAATTTTGTATTATTTTTCGTTATTTTAGTTTTTTACTTTGTTCTCTCTTTTCCTTTTTAAAGCTACACCTGGCCCTGACTCTGTGTCTACCTGTGACAACTGTCTGGAGAGGGGGTCGTCCGAGCTTCTGTTGGCAACAACTTGGGGCTCACCCTCTACCGATGATCCACATGGCCCTGTCTTTCAGTGGTTTAAACCCTTTCTCTCTCCTAGACATAGCTACTGACGGAGCTTTTACTGTAACCCTCTATGTGCTCTCTTCAGACTCTAAAATGGAAAAAATGGCTCAGAGTTTATCTGTTCTTTTTTCTAGGGGAAACGACTAAAAGGGGTACATCCATTAAAATTTACTTTTCCTTCCCATAGAAAGTACTCCTGGATCAATGCTTCTTTTTTCTTTTGGTCTCTGCTCTGTTCTCTCTAACCCCCCAGTCCGGTCGAGGCAGATGGGTGCTCACACTGAGCCTGGTTCTGCTGGAGGTTTCTTCCTGTTAAAAAGGAGTTTTTCCTCTCCCGGGTCGCTACATGCATGCTCAGTATGAGAATTGCTGCAAAGTCAACGCCAGTGACTGTCCACTGTCTCTACATTTCCCCGGGGGATTGAGTGCTGCTGGTCACTGACTGGATGCAATCTGCTGGGTTTCCTTAGATAGACAAACTTTTTACCAATTTGAATAAATAACAGAATCTGACTGCACTGTTCAATGATTTGGATTAATTGTAATGCATGTACCTGACTTTTGTGAAGTGCCTTGAGACGACATGTGTTGTGAATTGGCGCTATATAAATAAACTGAATTGAATTGAATTGAATTGAAGACAGGGCCAAGTGTATCATCTGTAGAAGGTGAGCATTAAGTTTTTGGCCGCAGCAGCTTGCCACCCGCCAGGAAGGTGCCACAGCTAAACACAGAGCCAGGTCAGATTCGTCAGGTCAGATGCTTCTGGAAAGAGAAAAAACAGAGAAAGAACAAAGAGTTAAAAGCTGAAATAACAGCAAATAATGCAAAATTGGAGAGTAGTATGAGAATGTAGCAGAGAGAGTGAAAATGGTTAATATGTCCTCCAGCAGTCCAAGCCTATAGCAGCATAACTACAGATATAGCTCAGCATAACCTAAGCCACTCTAACTATAAGCTTTATCAAAAAGGAAAGTTTTAAGCCTAGCCTTAAAAGTAGACAGAGTGTCTGCCTCACGGACTAAATCTGGGAGCTGGTTCCACAGGAGAGGAGCCTGATAACTAAAGGATCTGCCTCCCTTTCTACTTCTAGAGACTCTAGGAACCACCAGTAAACCTGCAGTCTGAGGATGAAGTGTTCTGTTTGGAACGTATGGAACAATCAGATCTTTGATGTATGATGGAGCTAAATCATTAAGGGCTTTATATGTGAGGAGGAGAATTTTAAATTCTATTCTGAATTTAACAGGGAGCCAATGAAGGGAAGCTAAAATAGGAGAAATATGATCTTTCTTTTTAATTTTCATCAGAACTCTTGCTGCAGCATTTTGAATCAGCTGAAGGCTTTTAACTGCATTTTGTGGACATCCTGATAGTAAAGAATTACAATAGTCCAGCCTTGAAGTAACAAATGCATGGACTAGTTTTTCAGCGTCACTCCTGGATAGGATATTTCTGATTTTGGCAATGTTCTGGAGGTGAAAGAAGGGAATCCTAGAAATCTGTTTAATATGGGATTTGAATGACATGACCTAAGGCTTTTTACTTTATTACCAGAGGTCAATTTAATGCCATCTAGGTTAAGTGATTGACTAGCAGTTTCTTTTTCAAAAAAACCTCCCAGAGAAGAATTTTCTAATAATCCAGGCAAACACTCAGAGACCCTCAGTGATCTGAATATTCAAATCTAAAACCTGTGGTCAGAAACTTTGCAGATCCTAACCCAACTGAGAAAGTTTGATCATGTGTCAGGATTTAGTCTCGAAGAAGTTGATGCGATTTTGGAGTGAACTGAAAATGTTTTAACATTAGAAATACTTACTATTCGTGTAATTTTGCTTTGAAATTTGATAGTTGAAAATTTTTATTGTTCTTTAGAACACTGTACCATAGAAACATTTGGAAAAAATACAAAGTGACCTTGTGCCATGGCTGTATGTTGCTGGATATTCCTGGTTTTCGGTGTTTTATTTATTTTAATTTTAACTGGATCACTTCACTGCAGTGGAAGGATAAAAAGCAACAATAAAGAAAAAGGGGAAATGAGTGGCACCTGAATGAGAAGGTTTTAAATTGGCATTCATTGTTGTCAGAATCAGAAAGCGAAAGAACCATTGCTACTAATACTAAAGGCGAGATCTAAAAGGAAAAGGGAGGGAATCTGATTATATTTGTCTGGAGTTCAGTGTGGCTTTCCAAGTAAGCGGGACAATCAAATAAGCTCAAGGTTTGTGGAACCAATACTTGGCAAAGTAAGGTGCGTGTTCAACACATCAACTATGTTTTCTTGCCACACCATTCTATTTTTAATGAGAAAATCCAGAAATATGTGAAAAATCATTAAAGCTAATTGCTTCTCCTTTCTGTCATGTAGGAAATATTTTGGTGAGAAGATCGGCCTTTACTTTGCATGGTTGGGCCTGTACACCCAGATGCTCATTCCTGCCTCACTAGTGGGTGTCATTGTGTTTCTCTATGGATGTGCAACGGTTGATGACAACATACCAAGGTATGCACAAACACACTCCAAATATGCTAATAAGGAATTACACACATGAAGATATGTTTGTGAGCTGGTCACATGGTGTGGCATGAGAAGGTATATAAGCTGAATGTGGGTGGTGATGAATGTGGTGAAAGAAATGTGCTGCTGACTACTTTGGAATGATAGACAAACCAAGCTAACATTTTAATGGCCACCTGTTCATTTACTGTAGAGATGATGACTGTCATCTGCCCTGCTCCTTTACCACCAGTAAACTGGTTTCAAATCCATTTTTTTTTGTTTCCACTGCTGGAAAAACATTTCATTCTTTGCATTATTTTTTTTGCTGGGCCAGAGGAAACAATTGCTTTCATGAGGAGGTGGAGAAAGACTAATAGAGACCAACAACTGGAGATGCACCAATCAGAAACTGGCCACAATGTAGACATTGTGGCCAGTTTTCAAACACGAATGTTAGAACATTTTTGAACTTTCTGGATAAATTAATAATTCAACTGTCTGAGCAGAAGAATGTTTGCAGTAAAATAAAACAGACCAAAAGTTGCAGAGTTGTCTCTTTGTCATTACCAAACTTCCTATATAGTGAAACCTTCCAGCTTATGGGACAGAGTATCTGTACAAATAGTTAAGCCCAGCTAAAACATTTACACCATATGTCCTTTACTCCTGTAAAAGACAAATTATGGCCCACTATCTTTTTTTCTTTTTTGCAACATAACACTGTTCTACAGGATCATTGTAGGAAAAAATATTGTTACTGAAGAAGACTTCTCTCAGTAACAACGTCCCGACCAGAATGTTTTTGCAGCCTGGTAGAGCTTATGTGTGACATCCTCAGTAATCACAAAATGATATGATATTTTGTTTCCCAACAGTCAATCACTGGTAAAGGGCCACTGAGCACAAATTAGCCAAGTATGGTTGGCATATCTGATTCCAAAGTCACCTTCTGTTATGATCTCTCTAATTAAACCAAAACAACACAGGGAAACAATAAAACTCCTCAAAGAGTTAGTGTCTGACTCTGGTTTCAGATTTTCAATTACTGTGTGATTTGAGTTAAGCTTTTAAGAGCAGGTGATTGGCTCTTTTTGTTTAAATTTAAAGGAAAATAACAAACATTAGCAAAGTTGTTTGTAATGTGACTGGACAGAGTTATTGCAGAGATAACAGGAGTGGAAAAAGAGAGGAAATTGAAAAAGTATGACAAACAGGTTTGAAAAATCAGGTCACTCTTCCTCTACCTGCTCGTCATCACCTACAGGATGTTATGACTTGCTGCCAGGGCACTTATGCAACCAGTGAGACTTACACTACATCTGCTCAGAAGAAGGGTCAATGTTAAACAAAATGATAGTAATAGAAAACAGGCCTTCCTTTCTTATTCCACTTGTCAGAGTACTTGGGCTCAGGACATTTCTGCGTTTATGAGCAGGCTTTGGAATGTCATAAAAAACATGGGAAACCAGGAGTTTACATGAGATCACAGTTATAAGCAAAAAGACATAATGTTTCCTTCACATGGAGTTTCAGGTCTGAAGTGAGACCAGTCCCCAAAACTGTTAAGAACATTTAACTATATCAGAAAGGGATCCATTTCAGGATATTTCCGAAATCAGGAACAGATGTTGGCATCCACACATGCGTGTATTTAAAGGCTATAAAGGAAAGGGTTAAGGTTTATCGTTGTAACCTGTTCTGTCAAAGTTTGTTAAAGTAATAAGTCTAGGCTCAGTTCTTACATATACTCTAGCTTTGCACTAATCTGTGAAATGTTGCCAAAATAGACAAAATCCCAAAGAGATGCCTGATTTATGATGTACTTTGTGGATAATTCTTATTAAGAGAGTTCTTACTTTATGTGATATAAAGTCAAACTGGTGTAGCGGTTGCAGAATGGTTAAATACAGGGCCAGTAACAATCATCACACCAGGGATCAGGATCTGCACAGGTTTATTCCTATAACACAGTAGCATGGGACACTTAATTTGCAGGCAGTTACATGCTCTCTCACAGCTCCCTGTGGCAGAATAAAGACAACACTTGAAGGGGAAAATCTCAGAAAATCATACTAAAAGAAACAATTTTTTCCAAACCAAATCCACAGTAAGTCTTAAAACTACTCTGTAACAGTTAATATAAAATGTTTATGCAGTTAAACCTGTAAAAACAACTTTTAATATGATTAGCATAACCAAGGGAGAGACAGCATTTGCACACATCTTACCAGCGCAATCGTCAGGCAGCCGTTGCCAGGCTGCTGCAGCTACATCACGCAGATGTGCTTTGTGACGCATTGGTGCCACCAGCTACATTTGGGAACCAAAGATTAAAACTGTGTAAATTGGAAATAGCCCTGCTGGAACACGAAATGAATTCACGATATTTAAAAACACTAGGAAAAATGTTTTGAGAATGTCCATTAAAATAAGTCAGATATAAATAAAAGTTAACTCAGCTACACTTGATGACTCAGTATCTGTTAGACTGTTCCACAATCATCCATGACAAAGCTTTGTATTCTCATTGTAGAACAACATGAATATCATGTTGACTTTCTGACCAATTAATTTGTGGATAACAGATATCCTTCACAGCAATAAGCCACACAACGGTGTAAGCTGAACTCTACTTTCTGCAGCATGCCTTTCATTTTCTTTGTGACTGTGTTTCCTCCACTGCTCTCGAGATGGAAGATATTTCATGGCAACTCTGGTCATAAAAATGCGCTTCTTTCTATCAGAATAGATTTGCCACCGTAGTAATTTACATCACTGCATACTCATGTGGATGGTTTAGCGTCATTAAATGCATAAATAAAAGTTGATTTAAACTTGTGCACAAGCATTTCCTGTCGTCATCTTGTGGACTAGTGTGGTGAGCAAAAATGTAATTTATAAAGTGCTGCCAGGGACTATGGGTGCCGACAGCTGACGTAACCTGCTCATGTTGAAAAAAATCCATTTTAAATCAGTTCACAAGGCTAATAAACACATTTATAAATACAAAAACGAAGCGTATTCTGTCTAGAATTTCAGTACATTTTAGTTAGTTTTATAAAGGCACAATACAGTTAATGTCAGTTATAGTTTTTCCCTTTTAATTACAGTTTTATGTATTTCAGTTAACAAAAATGTTTATTCATTTTCAGTTAAAATTTTTTCGTTCTATTTTGTTGACTAAAATAACCCTGGTAGCCTGAGTTTCAAGGTTTTGCCCAGGGAAACTTTTAAATGTGATGGGGAAGCTGGAATCAAGCTCACAACTATTTGACTGCCGGACAGCTAGTATTCACACTTACAGTATCTGCAGCTGCCATCTGTACCTCTTTGAGAGAGCTTTGTGAGTTAGATGGATAGATGAATAGTTTTGTAGGCACACAATCCATTAGTGTCAGTGTGTACCAGAACAACCCTTTCTGATGTACATCAACCAAGTTGGAAGATTTTTGATTTTCTCCCAAAAAACAAAGGTAAATGGATTTTGTTTGGGGCATCTCATCAATTTAATCACCTAGTGAACCAGTTCAGCTAAATGGTGTTGCCTCAGCTTTCAGTTCTACAGTGAGGGGCCATGGAGTTAGTCTTAACCAGGATGTGTCCTTTATCGCAACTATAAATTACATTTGTTAATGTGATGTGTTAGTGATGTGTTAGTGCTACAGTGTTTTAACAACAGTTACAGCAAAGACATTACAATAGACGGTTTTAATATACTTTTACAATTTAAAACAATGACCAAACTATGATGTTCTAAGAAGACAGTTTCACTGGTTTACTGTTTGAACAATAAAAAAACACAATGTAAGGCATATAATGTTGTGTATGTCCTATAGGTGTGATATTCACAGCATGGAATTACTGCATCATTTAACATTAGGCTACAGTACTTTGAAGAAATTCTCTAGGAAATGATTGATGTTTTAAAAACAACAGCCTCTTAAGTAAAATAATGTAATTTTTTGTGTTTGCTTGTCTTTGAATTTTCAGCATGGAGATCTGTGATCCAAAGAACAACATCACCATGTGCCCTCTGTGTGACAGAGTGTGCAGCTACTGGAAACTCAGTACAGCATGTGGAACTGCTCGTGCCAGTCACCTGTTTGATAACCCGGCCACGGTTTTCTTCTCTATATTTATGGCTCTGTGGGGTGAGTGAACAAATCTAAGCACAAAGCATCAAAAAGCGCAACAATTATATTAATTCTGACCATATTAGGACTACTGAGTTACAACTTGTTGAACATTTAAATTTTTTTTATAGCTGCCATGTTTATGGAGCACTGGAAGAGGAGGCAGATGAGACTAAACTATGAGTGGGACCTCACTGGGTTTGAAGATGAAGAGGTGAGCCCATCCACCCACCCATCCATCCATCCATCCATCCATCCATCCATCCATTTATCCATCTAGACTTAATTTTAATTTGCCAAGGCAGTAGGGTCAGTGACGCATGTAAGCTTTTTTCTATACTGATGAGCTATACTCTGAATGGATGCTGGCCACTGTACTGTATGTCAGCTGCTGACAGGGTGACGAAACTATGTGGGAATTCCAAATTGTCACTCCATGATCTAGCAATGATAAAAAATCCTTCAAAAAGATCCTGGATCCAGATGATGCTCTGCATCACCACCAAATCTAAGTATTTGTTTTTTGTCTGAAAATTTCATCAAAATCTGTTCAGAACTTTTTGAGACAGACAGACAAACTCCAACAAAAACATAACCTCCTTGGTGGAGGTAAAAAAGGCTTTTGTTTTGTTCCTTTGGGCCGTGTGAAATATGCACATACTGTTTTAAGTCCTCCGTCATTTCCCTTACCTGGCAGAAGCACACTGTTGCTTTCTTCAGCTACAACTGGGATTGTTAGATGGACCTTTGATGAAGCAATGAGTCATATGATGCTAAAAGGGGTCTACTACTTATTCATTGTGAGCTCTTTGCATCATCTGTGTGGTCAGCATTTAGTGCTTTAGACTATCAGTCAGTATTACATGGTTTTGAACAATAAGCTGTGCCTTTTTGATGCAATATAGTTTTGCTTTCTTTTTAAATTCTCCTGCATCCCCGGTACACACGTAGGTGTATCGATATGCAGCTGAGAAAAAAGTAAAAACCTAAATAAAAACATCTCATAACAAAGTAAAAAAAGCAATAAGGTAAGATATAGTGTAATGAGCCGATGAGAACTTGTGAACTGAGATTGTTATAACAGGTCTCTGTTGCAGGTTAGACACTGACTGCTTGTACCTTGTCCACACATGCCTAAACCAAACAGAAAGGAATTATCTCATTAATATGAATGTATACTATGGTGATCCTTCTTAAATTTTATTGACGATCTTTTTATGTCTCTGTTTTTTTATTTTATTTATGTGTTCTTCTACAGGAAGCTCTGAAGGTTTGGAAAACTTTTTACTGGTTGCTGTATTTTTACTATAAAGCCTTTCTGCCAACACTGCAAGGCATCTTTCCTCAAAATCACCACTATCTCTGTTTTACTCCAAGTATTTTTTATGATAGATAGATAGATAGATAGATAGATAGATAGATAGATAGATAGATAGATAGATAGATAGATAGATAGATAGATAGATAGATAGATAGATAGATAGATAGATAGATAGATAGATAGATAGATAGATAGATAGATAGATAGATGATAAGAAGAAATAATGAATTACATGATGCCATACAGAAGCTCCTTTCTCAAAGACTGTTCATTCCTACTTTTAACTGCTGAGCTATCGCTGCTTTTTCCTGTGCATATTCTCTTTCCCTTCACATGTGCTCATGGTTACATTATGTTTTACAAAATGTTTTCTTGATCGTATGCCCAAACAGTACTGGAGTCTTAAAGTTAAGATTTGTTTCAATGCAACATGTTCTGAATCTTTGGGCTAAGCTGCCAGCACTACAAATGTATAGAGATTCAAAAATGACATTTTAATTTAAACTTTTAGAAACGTGTTATTTAACTACTACGTGTTTCTTACACCAACAGAAACTCTTGTGTCAATATGATGTGATCTTCTGACATACTAGTTCTTGATGAAGCTGCTTCACTGTAGGTTATTAGACAGAATCTTATTTCCCAACTTTTATGAATGAGAAACATCCCTGGAGCACAGAGGCTCTCTTCAACTTGTCTGACAGGAATGCCTGTGGACAGGTATGCATTCAAGGCATAGTCATTTCTGAATCATCTCAGTTAATCACTGACTTCTCTAAAATGCAGACAATCCAACAGTTTTAATGTTCATCAAATAGCAGTCACATAAAGCGCTATTATGTTAGCGCTATTATGTTTTTGAGACTGGAGAATTCCTCTTTGGTCTTGGCCCCTCTTAGCTTAGCTGTTAGCTTTAGCCTCTGGGACCAAATAATATGGATTTATATCAAAAGAAAATACTAAGAGAGTTATCTACTTTAGGGAAGATGTTAAATGTTTATATCTTTTAACTGCTTATAACCTTTTAAGTTTCTTTCTTCTGCATTACGTCTCATCTTTCTTTTGAGGCAAAGAAAATGGTATTCGGACTGAGATTATACTTTGCATTTCAGTCATATGGACTACTCAAAGCACTTTACACTAGAGCCACATTTACCCAATCATTTATACTACTCTACTCTTCCCAGTAAGCCACATTTGGCTTAGACAGGGTCACAAAAAAACAAAGTGTTAGTGCTGTCTTGAGCTGTAGTCGCCTTAGCCAGTAAGCTCAGGGTTAGGGTAAATAAGATTCTAGATTTCTCTGGGTCTTTCATAGTTAATTAAAGTACAAATAAATAAAAGATGAAAAAAAAAACTTCACTTCACCAAGTGACGAGTATTAAATTAGTTTTGTTTTAATACTTCAGTACACACAGATTTATTTATATAGAATCCAAAAAGATAAAAGGCAAAGCTGAGGTAAGCTGATATGTAGTTGCTATGAGGATACAGATTTAATGGTTTTAGAACTTTCAGTGATTTCTACAGCAACCAAATCTTATAAAAAGTCATTTTTGTATGCGGTCTGTCTTACAGGATCATCCCAGAGCTGAATATGAACTCAGAGTGATGCAGAAGTCTCTGAAGAAAGACAAAAAAAACCCACAGAAGGTAATTTAACACATGCTGTAAAGTGTGACTGTCAGTCCTCCTTTGTTGAGAATAGTTTCCTTCATACATCTGTTTTACATATGTGTGATTCTGTTTTGTTGCTAAATTGTTTATAGAAGAGCTTGAGCACAGTTATACATTCAAATAAAAAAAACTTTCTGCATTAGTGCCTATGGAAGAGTGGAACAAAACAGACTTTGTAGTTTGATCATTGTCATTAGAGCAAGTTGGACTCTGCTGCGTATTTCGTTAAAAGCTTCTGATTTCCTTCAACATTTGAGCCTCATCCAAACTTCTGCAAGCCTTCTTTACCATTGTCTTTATGCTGCCATCTACTGGTGCCACAGCACATGCTGCAAGAAAATAGTACTGTTACTGAACCAAAATTGGCATCATTTTAAATTTTCAGAACTATACTAGTCTGAACAAACATAATCCAAAGCAGTGTGAGTTTTGAGTTTATTTGGAATAAGTGGTGCCAGTGTTTCTCAGAACAGCTGAGAATGTAATGATACTATTCCTTTATTTTAGATGGAAAAGCTCACATGTAGAGATCGCCTTCCTGCATACATGACTAACATTGTCATGATGCTGCTGATGGTAAGTTATAACTGAGTCTTTCGTTATATAACAACTCAATAGTGCTGCCTAGAAAGGTTGTAAAATGTAATAATTACTTCTTAATATCTTAACATTTTTTTTCTGCAACTCTTCCCTGACAGATTGGTGTAACGTTTGCCATTGTGTTTGGGGTGATCCTTTACCGGATCTCCACCAAAGCTGCTCTATATATGAGCTCCAGTCCAACCACAAGAAGTCACGTACAGCTGACAGTTAAAACTACTGCAGCCATCATTAACCTCGTGGTCATCCTGATTCTGGATGAAGTGTATGGAGCTGTGGCCCGCTGGCTTACTGTATTAGGTAAGGAAAGGAAAGGAACTAAATAGTAAAAGCTTTGACTGTTCTAGAAACTCCAACTTTAGAATATGATTTATTTTATGCTTTTGTTTG
>JAHHUM010002709.1:41789-57389 GCA_036173005.1 Crenichthys baileyi | reverse complement strand
ACTCCTGCCTAGATTAAAGTGCAGCATTATCTAGATCTGCAGTACAGTCTTTTGCAAAATGGCTAGAAACAAAAAGGTTTAAGGACTTTACATCTAAAACATTTAATGTCTGTGCATAAGAGCGATTTAAGCTGATAAGAGGATACCAAACTAAATTTAACATAGCATGGGCAGACACACTTCTTCCAACCTTTCACATATGATGGTACAAGCCACGATGACCTGGGAAACTTACCAGTGAGCTAGTAGACTTCGTGAAATGTAAAGTTGTCTAGAAATTAAAGCTTTTAGGCCAGCTAAAAGAGAAGACTAGGCATCTATGAAGCTTACCTCACATTTATTAGACCTGGATAATTTAATGTCCATATGGTGGTTTTGGTAAAACTGGAAAGATTTCCACAGATTTGAAACGTCACGTCCGAAATAAGACTTATCTGTATGTTTAATTAACATATTCTAGAGTCATTACCTTTAAAAAAAATCAACTAAAACCTATAGAGAACACAGCAACCTCTGCACAAAACAAATTATCTTTAGTTGTTATGGTACATTTAAATGGTGAGCATAAATTTTTTAAATGTCACTTTTGTAACCTGTAGAATTACTCACCTCAAGCATCTATAGGCTGGTGGTTAATTTAAAGAAAAGATCTGGAAGAATATAGTAGAAGATTTATGACTGGTTGTAAATATTTAGTAACTTGTCTATTATTGGTTGTAGTATCACCATAACTACCTCTGACATACAATTAGGGCTGCTGTAAATGATTATTTTAGTAATCAAGTATTCTATCAGTTATTCTGAGGATTGATCGAGTAATCGAATAAAGTCTGTTTTGCAATAGCAACTTAAGATAGCAGAAATATATGAAAAAGAGAACTCAAGTAAAAATGCTGTTGCTTAAAATGCAATAAGATTCAGGTAAGGTAAGGTAAGTTTATTTATATAGCGCTTTTCAGTAACAAGACATTCAAAGCACTGTACATGAGGAAGAACAATTACAATACAATCACAAAGAAAATAAACACAGATACAGACAGAAAAACAAATCAAATGACACTAATAATCCTTTGGAGTAATAATAATTAATAATCCTTACAGGTTTACTGGTAGAAATTGGTTCCAAGCCACTCTTAATAATAAAGCATCTTATGCTAAAAGAAGGTGATAAGATGATAAGATGAAGTCTTTTTTTTTTTTCTTTTTTTTTTGGACGACTGTCCTCTCCGGTGTCGGATGCTGTGCAGCTTGGAGGATTTTTCCTGATACTTTTCTACTTTTGGACATTTGTTATGATGTATTGCCATGGCAACGGGGTTGTTTCTTACAACCGGGAACAGCTGATTAATATCTTAAAAGCTCAAATAATACTTCAACTACAACCCCAAATCCCTGATGAGTTGAAAAGGAGACGCCGTGAATGCAGAGCAGAAGCAAAGAGAAGAGAGAGGAGGAAGTTCAGTTCATTCAGTTTATTTATATAGCGCAAATTCACAACACATGTTGTCTCAAGGCACTTCACAAAAGTCAGGTACATACATTCCAATTAGTCCTAACCATTAAACAGTGCAGTCAGAGTTAGTTTTTCTGTCTAAGGAAATCCCGGAAGATTGCATCCAGTCAGTGACTTGCAGCAAGAGAACAGAGCAGAGACACAAAGAGAACAAAGAAGCACTGATCCAGGAGTACTTTCTATGGGAAGGAAAAGTAAATGTTAATGGATGTAGCTCCTTTAGTCATTTCACCTAGAAAGAAAAACAGATAAACTCTGAGCCAGTTTTCTAAAGGTTAGAGTCTGAAGAGAGCACATATAATTAGTTACAGTAAAAGCTCAGTCAATCGCCATGTCTAGGAGAGAAGTTCAAACCATCTCTTCCGTCGATTATAATGGGCAATGTGAGATCGTTGGGAAACAAGTTGGATGAACTCCAAGCCCTACAAAGGGCCCCCCAGAGTACCAGGAATGCAGTATTATGTGTTTTAGTGAAAAACATGGGGTGCAGGATAATATCCCAGACTCCAGCATCTCTCTGCGGGCTTTTTAACCCATACGAGCAGACAGAGATTTAAAGAGGAGCGGCAAATGTAAAAGGAGGTGGACTAGCAGTACTTGTGAACAAAGATGGTGTCATCCAGGACATGTTTTGTGAAGTGTCGTCTCTGCAGTCAGATATTGAAAATGTTGGCAGTAAGTTTTCGTCCATCTTTTTACCCAGAGAGTTCCCCCCGTGTTATTTTGGCAAAAAATATACGTTCCACCTTCCGCTGTTGCCGACACTGCATGTGATGCCATCAGCTCAGTTGTTGCTAAGCTACAGACAAAAACCCCCAATGGTTTGTGGAAATATCTGGTGATTTTAACCATGCTTCACTCTCTGCTACACTTCCAACGTTTCAACAGTTTGTCAGCTGCTCTACCAGAAAAACAAAACGTTGGATTTTTTTTATGCAAATGTCAAGGACTCTTACATCTCTACAGCAAGACCTCCTCTAGGAAATCAGATCACAATCTTGTTTTTCTCTGCTCGAAAATAAGCCCCTTTTGTTCAGAGACAACCTGTAATAAAGAGGACTGTGAGAAGAGGGGTCACAGGAAGATGAAACCCTGCAAGGTTGCTTTGAGGCTACAGACTGGGACGCACTGTGCCAGCCACATGGAGGAGGACATCAATGCCATGACTGAGTGTGTAACCGACTATGTAAACATCTGTGTGGAAAACATCATCCCCACCAGAACCGTGAGATGCTTCCCCAATAACAACCTTTGGATCACCAGTGACCTTAAGGGACCTGCTTAACAAGAAAAAAAGACCCTTTCAGAGAGGGAGACAAAGAATTATTGAGGGTATACAGAAGCAACTTAAAGTCAAGATAAGACACAGCAAGGAGGTGTACAAAGGGGAAGCTGGAGAGAAAGCTCTGGAAAAACAATATCAGAGATGGTGGTCAGGGAGAAAGATTCACAGGCTTCAAGCAGAAGGATGATCAACCCGATGGAGGTCTGGATAGAGCCAATTAACTGAACACATTTTTCCAATAGGTTTCAGTTCAAAAAAAGCTCAGCATCCTCCTCTCCTGCTCACAGCCAAACAGACATCCCACCCTCCTTTGACCCCACAGCTGTCCAGTAACACATAAAATGTTTTATCTTCCCCCACCTCAGCCATAGACCCTTCTGCTTCTACATGTTTGCCTTCAACCATATCATAAGATGCTGATGCTTCCTTTGCCTCCCCCTTCCACCTGTGTGTCTCAAGAAGTCAGGTGAAGATGCAACTGGAGAGACTGAATCGTAAAAAGGCTGCAGGTCCAGATCTTGTCAGCCCTAGAGTCCTGAAGGGCTGTGAAAGGCAGCTCTGTGGGATTCTGCAGCACCTCTTCAATCTTACCGGGCCCAGAAAAAGGGTTCCAGTGTTGTGGAAACCTCCTTGTCTTGTTGGTACCAAAAAAAAACTCACCCATCAGTCCTCAATAACTATAGACCTGTTGCCCTGACATCCACATCATGAAGGTCCTAGAGAGACTCCTTTGGCCCCCCGGGAAAAGGGCAAACACTAAACTATAAGGATCCCCTTCAGTTTGCTTATCACTGCGGTTTGGAGTTGAAGATGCCATCATACACCTGCTTCAACAAACCCCATTTTATCTGGACAAAGCCAGCAGGACTGCGAGGATCATGTTTTTTGATTTCTCCAGTGCATTTACACAATCCAACCTGATTTGCTTTATCAGAAACTCCAGAAGACTCAGGGGGACCTCAACAATCTCCGGGATCAAAGACTACCTGACAAACAGACCACATTTTTGAGATGAAGGGTTGTGTGTCTAACCAGGTAGTCAGCAGCACAGGAGCACCACAGGGGACGGTACTCTCACCATTCCTCTTCACTCTACACCTCAGACTTCCAGTACAAGACAGACTCCTGTCATCTGCAGAGATACTCGGATGATTTTTGCAGTTTTGGGGGGGGAAAGATGGACAAGAAGATGAGTACAGGGGGGTGGGGAGGCTTTTTGGAATGGTGTAAAAAAAAATCATCTCATCTTGAACGTGACTAAACAAAAAATGATTTTTGATTTAAAGGGGAAACAGGAATAAGTCAAAAACTATTTCCATCATGAGAGAAGAAGTGGAGGTGGTGCAGGAGTATATATACCTTGGTGTTCATCTGGACAACAGACTGGAGTGGAGATGCAACTGTGAAGCCGTCTAAAAGAAGGGACAGAGCAGACTGTACTTCTTGAGGAAGCTTAGGTCCTTCGGTGTTTGCCAGCAAGATGCTGCATATCTTCTATAAGTCTGTTGTGGAGAGTGTGATCTCTTCTGCCATCATCTGCTGGGGAAGCAGCATCAGAGCCAGGGACTTCAAAAGCTCAGCAAGTTGTTAAGAATGCTGGCTTTGTTCTGAGGACTCCTCTGGAACCTCTGGAGATCATTGTGCAAAGAAGGATTCTTCATAACATGAAGAACATTATGGAGAACCCTGAGCATCCTCTTCATGAGACTGTCCTACAACAGAGTGTCTTCAGTCAGAGGCTTCTTCAGATGTGCTGTAAGACGGAGCGCTACAGGAGATCCTTCCTGCCCACAGCAATCAGCATCTACAACGGCTCTTTGAAGAAACCCACATAATGAGCTACAACATTTAATTTCCCTTTGGGATTAATAAAGTATTTTTGAATTGAATTGAACTGAATTGATAGTCTCATCATTCCACTGAACTCTAACTAGGGAAGCAGAGTCATTGGTACAAAACATCTTTAATCCACATTTTCAGGTGCTAATAATATATTGCTTTTACTGGTACTGAAGTTGAACTAAGTAATAACAGTCCATTGTAGTCTAACTAAGAAAGCTTTATCATTGGTGTAAGAGCAGCTAAAGTCCAAGTTACTAATAATGTTTCGTTTTTGCAGGTAATCCTTCTGATAAAACTATAAATCAATGAAAAAGTAATGAAATACTAATAATGTTTGGCTTTTGCTGGTAATCCTTCTGAGAAATCTGAAAATCTATGAAAAGTAATGAAATCACACATTTAGGTAAAGTAAGATAGGAGGGGAAAAAAATCATATTTCAGACTCTATTCTGAGCAGAATAGAGTCTGAAATAGTACAGAAAACCTCAGCAGGGGTAAGCAACACACACACATATGTAAAGATTTAGCAAGGGTACGGTGGAATCTTGAGGGTATGAATATATAAGTCTGAGTGTGTTTGCAAGAATTAGACTGTCAACACTGATAGAAGCGCCATTGTCCTTGAGAAGAAGGTGGAAGTTTTATCAATCGACCGCATAGTCCTATCAGCACACAGCTGGTAGGGGCGTTCTGCGGAAGAGAGTCGTGTTTATAGAACATCCAGGAGATATTTTGTTGATAGCCAGTTAGCAGAAGTTGCCAAGGCCACACTGGGGCGCCACATTTAGAAAAACAATAAATGTTATGGTTCAGGCAGTTGTGAATTTCCAACTACCTTAAGAGTTTTACTGGTATGTCTCAATTGCGAATCCAAATAGCCAAATTTCTGGTACTTTCCGCAGATCTGGAGCGTACAACTTCTCCAAGATTATATCCTTTAACCTCTGAGTCCAACCGCTGCCAAGCTGCGATTCTGTTCAAGAATCATGTCCAGCTTGCGATTCTGCTCTCTTAACATTTCAGTCTGAGTGTTGATCGCTCTACAGACTCCATCCAACATCCTAGGTAGCTTTGGAACGCTTTGAATAGCTGCCCACGTTTTGCGAATCACTCGATAAGCCAGGTAACCACCAACTCCAAAAAGCAGAAATCCTGTTATCAAACGTCCAAATATGTACACATTTTCTACGTCCGCGACCGACAACGTAGTCAGGCACACAATCTTCCACTGCTGCCAAGAATCCATTGTGTATCCAGAGAAGAACGTCCCGTCTGGACAAGAGGGTTCTCCTTTACCCTGTCTTCCCGTTGAAAAAAAATGTGATCAATTACGTTGAGAGTCCAGCTGACCAAATCCATAATTTAAAAGTTTGGAGGATATGCAAAGCAGGTTCTGAGATAAATACAGACAAAAGCAGAAGCAGCTATCATTAGGGAGGGAGGGAGAGAAAACGTGTGTCTTCCACCGAGAGCAAGAGAGAAAAAATGTCCTAGTCTAGCCCTGCCTGGAGAGAATGCCTGACTCCCGAAACACATCGTTTTTCAAATTCCTGCTAGCTTTGACCGATGAGTGAAAGTAAACACAGATATATGTCAGTAAGATGATTTGGTTAAGCTAAGATTAAGGTTTAGCTGCATAATGGGAAGTTTTATTTAGCTTTAACGTCTTACTGAAGAGCTGGAGAGTATATTTGGAAATCAATAATTTGTTCATCTTCATTCCTGGATGTTGATGCTGGGAAAAGAAAGCAAATATGACTGCAGAACATGTTGACCTTTTTACACTGTCATTTAAAATCCTTGTAAACATTAAGCATTGTTAAAAGCTTTAAGATCAAAAGATTGTTTCTAAAAACAATCAGATCTTTGACTAGCAGATAGAAAAAGAATTACTTTTGTTAAAATAATTATTTTGTTAAAATTAAATAGTCATTTTCTACTGCTTCTTCCATAGTGGGTCGCGGGGGAGCTGGTGCCTATCTCCAGCAGTCTATGGGCGAGAGGCGGAGTACACCCTGGACAGGTCGCCAGTCCATCGCAGGGCAAAAATAAACAGTTACATTTCAAATTTATATAGTAATATTATATTGTGTTCATATTTGTAAACGAGTAAGAGGCAACAAAGGGACATTCACGTAGACTCGAACAAGTCCTTTTATTTTTTTAAAGGCGAATGAAGTGTCAAAGTTTAAAAATAACTAACTGACTAATCCGGAAAATAAATCAACAGATTAGTCGACTTTTAAAATAATTCTTAACTGCAGCCCTATTGGTTAAGATACAGTTTGCAGAAGTGTCATTATTGAATATTTCTTAACACGAATAAGGGGCGTTTTTAGGGTCTCAAAACATTGGGGGCTTTAGCTCAAACCCAAAATATTTCCATTTCCATGGAGAAACAGAGTTTAGGACTGATGAAAAACCATTTTGCTGGAGCAGATGATTTTTGAAGTACTTAGAAAGAAAACTTAATCTGAATTTTTACAGACAAAAGTTTTTCTTAAACTCATTGATGCTTACTATGGGCCAGGTAAAAGTGCTTCTTTTGTCATGTTCATAAATGACCTTTTTAAACGTTACATCTCATCAAAGTGTTCCACTCCTGAGGCTCCATTGTCTTTATTCTTACATTTCAAAAAAGGGAAAGTTTAAAGGTGATTTTCTTAAATCTTTGTCAAATGGTAAAGTCCTTAAACACATTTATTTATTTTAATTATGCCAAAAGCTTTCGAAACATTTTATTAAAATTGCTCCTTCTTTTATGAACCTGTTCTCTTTTATCGTCATCTTTCAGCCCTTCATTCCACTTCTGAAGAAATTTGGCTGCCAAAAATAATAAATGAAACATTTTACAACACAGTCTTTTGTTCTGCACTGAGCATGTGAGGCATTAGTCCAGTTCTTACTATTAAACACTTTGAGAGGAAAGGGTGTTAAATTGTGGTGTTTAAAATATAGTATAGAGCCTCATCCTGGACCTGCATCTTTAAACCCAGAGCTTTATGTTTAGAATCAGCACAGAAGATATGAAAGAGAAGAGGGAGGCTTACTTTTGTACTTTCTACTACGTCTTACTGGCACCAGGAGATTTTTTCCTAGTTTATTGCACAACACTTTTTCTGTCTACATGTAGAACTAGACTATAAGACCGGCTGCTGCAATGAGATGCAACATGGTGATCTGAAGAACCTTTTAATGCGTTTAGCTACGTTAGGATTAAATGCTTTTATTTTGACTGAGGTAGAGGACCAGATATTATGATGCAATATCATGAACTTAACCTGTAGCTCAGGTGAAAGTCCCTCTGCTCGCTATTCCTCATCATGACCCTGAAGATGCTCATTAGGGTAAACCTCCACCTCATGTCTTGCTGGGTGAATCAGTGATTAGCTGGAACTTACATTCAGCCTATTCCGAGTTAGCGTTCAGGTTTTACCGCTATCTTCTCCTGGGTTACACCCTGAGTGCTCAAATAACTATTTTTTGTCTTCTCCTTTTAACTCATTGTCAGATTAGGTGGAGCGGGAGGTGATTATATGGAACACCATTGATTGATTTTAAATGAAAATGTGAAGTCCAATGCCATTTTGTGGCTGCATCTTCTTAACACTTCTAAATTGCTTCTATGAAGAAGTTCGGGGATATTCAGATAACATCGGGGCTTCAACCCCAGAAAAGTCACGCATGATATGAATAATTTCTAAATTCGGCTCACTATTTAAATGTACCACAACACATTGCTCTAAATGTCATTTTTCCTGTGTAGATGTTGCTGTGTGATCAACGAGCTTCATTTGGACCTAATGACAGCAGAAGTTTTGTATCAGGTTTCTGTACTGGACATCAAGAACATAGGACGACGTGTTCAGCCCACCGCAGTTACAGAGAGATGCATTCTGTGTTTTAGTGTGTTTGAGACATATTGAGACAAGAGAGAGGAATCGAATACCCTGGCAAAAATGATGGAATCACCAGTCTGAGGATGTTCCTTCAGTTGTTGAATTTTGTAGAAAAAAAACTGATCACAGACAAAAAACTAAAGGCATTTCAAATGGCAACTTTCTGGCTTTAAGAAATACTAAAAGAAATCACAAAAAATATTTGTGGTAGCCAGTAACAGTTACATTTTTAGAACAAGCACAGGGAATAAATTATGGAATCACTCAATTTTGAGGAAATAAATATGGAATCACCCTGCAAATTGTCATTACAAACAATAACACCTGCATCAGATTAAATCTGCTGGTTAGTGTCCAGGTAAAAAGGAGTGATCAATTCAATTCAATTCAGTTTATTTATATGGCGCCAATTCACAACACATGTCGTCTCAAGGCACTTCACAAAACTCAGGTACATACATTACAATTAATCTTAATCACTGAACACTGCAGTCAGATTCTGTTATTTATTCAAATTGGATAAAAAGTTTGTCTATCTAAGGAAACCCAGCAGATTGCATCCAGTCAGTGACTTGCAGCATTTACTCCTCCTGGATGAGCATGTAGAGACAGTGGACAGTCACTGGCGTTGACTTTGCAGCAATCCCTCATACTGAGCATGCATGTAGCAACAGTGGAGAGAAAAACTCCCTTTTAAACAGGAAGAAACCTCCAGCAGAACCAGGCTCAGTGTGAGCGGCCATCTGCCACGACCGACTGGGGTTAGAGAAACAGAGCAGAGACACAAAGAGAACAAAGAAGCACTGATCCAGGAGTACTTTCTATGGGAAGGAAAAGGTAAATGATCACACCTTGGAGAGCTGCTGCAACAAGAGGACTGACATGAATCATGGCTCCAACACCAGAGATATCACTTGGAAAAAAAGGAGAGGATTATCAAACTCCTTAAAGAGGGTAAATCATCACGCAGTGTTGCACAAGATGCTGGTTGTTCACAGTCAGCTGTGTCTAAAACCTGGACCAAGTACAAACAACATGGGAAGGTGGTTAAAGGCAAGCATACTGGTAGACCAAGGAAGACATCAAAGCGTCAAGACAGAAAACTTAAAGCAATATGCCTTGAAAACAGAAAATGTACAACAAAACTAATGAAGAACAAATGGGAGGAATCTGGATTCAACGTCTGTGACCAAACTGTAAGAAACCGCCTGAAGGAAATAGGATTTAGATACAGAAAAGCTAAAAGAAAGCAATCACTAACACCTAAACAGAAAAAAAACAAGTTTACAATGGGCTAAGGAAAGGCAATCGTGGACTGTGGATGACTGGATGAAAGTCATATTCAGTGATGAATCTCGAATCTGCATTGGGCAAGGTGATGATGCTGGAACTCTTGTTTGGTGCCATTCCAAAGAGATTTATGCAGACGACTGTCTGAAGAAAACATGCAAATTTCCACAGTTATTGATGATATGGGGCTGCATGTCAGGTAAAAGCACTGGGGAGATGACTGTCATTACATCTTCAATAAATTCACAGGTTTACATTGACGTTTTGGACACTTTTCTTATCCCATCCATCGAAAGGATGTTTGGGGATGATGACATCATTTTTCAAGATGATAATGCCATAGAGCAAAAACTGTGAAAACATTCCTTGAAGAAAGACACATAAGGTCAATGTCATGGCCTGCAAACAGTCCAGATCTCAATCCCATTGAAAATCTGTGGTGGGAGTTAAAGAAAATGGTCCATGACGAGCCTCCAACCTGCAAAGCTGATCTGGCAACAGCAATCAGAGAAAGCTGGAGTCAGATTGGTGAAGAGGACTGTTTGTCACTCATTAAGTCAACGCCTCAGAGACTGCAAGCAGTTATAAAGGACAGAGGTGGTGCAACAAAGTACTAGTGATGTGTTGGAGTGTGATTTTGTTTGTTTTTCATGATTCCATATTTATTTTCTCAAAATTGAGTGATTCCATAATTTATTCCATGTGCTTGTTCTAAAAATGTAACTGTTACTGGCTACCACAAATATTTTTCGTGATTTCTTTTAGTATTTCTTAAAGCCAGAAAGTTGCCATTTGAAATGCCTTTAGTTTTTTGTCTGTGATCAGTTTTTTTTCTACAAAATTCAACAACTGAAGGAACATCCTCAGACTGGTGATTCCATCATTTTTGCCAGGGTTTGTACTAGCAAGGCCCTGCTCCAGAGCGCTGAATCTTAATTACTCCTTTTTACAGATTTGAACAGCAGAAACGTCGCGACCCGCTCGCTGGGTAACTACAAGCAACAAAACCAAAACAACCACCACCTCCAACTAACATTAGCTAGGGTACTAGCAGCTATGTTAACGTTAGATAATGCGGAAATCAACGTACTAAACTACAATTTAATGTATGTTTAAACGGATCGCAGTAGGCAGCTTTCAGTAAAATTCCTTCCTCCGGTTTGTCTTTCAGCAGATAATTTTTAGAGAATCAAAAGGACAGACTAACCTGTAAAATCAGAATGAAGACACCTACTTCTCTGCTCCAATGTCACCGTGCCACAGTCTATCACTACCCGATCTGTTCCGGGAGCACGTTCCGTACAGTCAGCTCATTCGCGCATGCGCAATCGGAATTACTTCCGGAAGGGCTTTTTTCTTTTATGTAATTTTTTTTCTTTTATCTTTTTTTGGATGGAGTGTTTCTTTTTGTATTTGATTGTATTCTTATAAATAGGAAAACAATTAGAGGGCATAACAAAAATACACAAGAAATGATTCAATCGCATATAAATGTTTTGAATGGTCTAAGCATACGCAAAGATATTACGTCATACAGAGAGAAAATTTAAAATCGTTTGAACATTTGATTCTCTCTGTCCTGTACATTGCAACAGTGTTGATCATAGAATGGATCCGTTTCCAGTCTTTCGTCACCTGCATTTTTTTTCCGGAAAAGGGAACGTTTTCAAAAGATGTGGATCCTTATTCCAGGAAAAAAATAAAACGGATGTCTACACAATTTCTTGTTAAAGGTAAAAACTATGTAAAGCCAACTTAACTTTCACTAGCCAGAACAATTTTTTATATTATATATATATTTATTTTAGAAGTTAGATAATTGATCATTCTAATGTTCAAATGGTATGAATAAGAATTTCTAGTCCCTAGGAGGTCTGCCTGATCTAATTTGATTTAATTTGTATTGTGCCATGCACCTTACTGTCAATGTTTCAATATATAGTCAAATATAAAAAGTAACCATATGTTTTATAATTTTAATAATGTATTTTTAATTTCCATCTTGTGTGCTTTCTGAGTTATTACATTTACTATTGGCTGCACATACAAAAATACATTTCACTGTATGTTTTAATGCTTATTACTTTACAATGAAAAAATAAAAACATTTGTTTTATGTATGGTGTTTTCATATCATTCCATCCACTATTTTAACAGACAACAGAGTGTTTTACATTGGCCCCAACCAGCATTTCAAGACATCTGTCTTGCGGGAGTGTCACAATAATCCTGGTACTGCCAACTGCAATTGCAAGAGGACCACTAGAGGTGGTCAGTATTGCGGTTACATTTGCACACAAGGTCTTAAAAGAAATAACCATGCGCTTTTTTGTCATCAGTCTTCAACCAAATACACTCCCTACTTCAATTCAATTCAATTCAATTCAATTCAGTTTATTTATATAGCGCCAATTCACAACACATGTCGTCTCAAGGCACTTCACAAAACTCAGGTACATACATTCCAATTAATCTTAATCATTGAACAGTGCAGTCAGATTCTGTTATTTATTCAAATTGGGTAAAAAGTTTTTCTATCTAAGGAAACCCAGCAGATTGCATCCAGTCAGTGACTTGCAGCATTCACTCCTCCTGGATGAGCATGTAGAGACAGTGGACAGTCACTGGTGTTGACTTTGCAGCAATCCCTCATACTGAGCATGCATGTAGCGACAGTGGAGAGGAAAAACTCCCTTTTAACAGGAAGAAGCCTCCAGCAGAACCAGGCTCAGTGTGAGCGGCCATCTGCCACGACCGACTGGGGGTTAGAGAGAACAGAGCAGAGACACAAAGAGAACAAAGAAGCACTGATCCAGGAGTACTTTCTATGGGAAGGAAAAGTAAATGTTAATGGATGAAGCTCCTTTAGTCGTTTCATCTAGAAAGAAAGAACAGATAAACTCTGAGCCAGTTTTCAAGTTTAGAGTCTGAAGAGAGCACATAGTTAGTTACAGTAAAAGCTCAGTCAGTAGCTATGTCAAGGAGAGAGAAAGGGTTAAACACTGAAAGACAGGGCCATGTGGATCATCGGCAGAGGGTGAGCACCAAGCTGTTGCCAGCAGAAGCTTGGACGATGCCCCTCTCCAGACAGGTGTTACAGGTAGACACAGAGTCAGGCCAGGTGTAGCTTCTAGGAAGAGAGAAGAGAGAACAAAGTTAAAAGCTGAAATAACAGCAAATAATGCAAAATTGAAGAGTAGCGTGAGAAAGTAGCGAAGAGGGTGAAAGTGGTCATTATGTCCTCCAGCAGCCTAAGCCTATAGCAGCATAACTACAGAGATAGCTCAGGATAACCTAAGCCACTCTAACTATAAGTTTTATCAAAAAGGAAAGTTTTAAGCCTAGCCTTAAAAGTAGACAGTTTGTCCATCTAGAGCCCACTGATGGCCATTGTTATACTAAAAACCACAACGATTGGGATACCTCTCTCTGTCAGATTGACCATAACCATTGGAAAAGAGAGGGGGTCATACAGGTAGCAGAAATGGAGGGTGTGTACTTCCTCTTGTTCCACTGCCACCCACATCTACCGGAGGTTATGAATGCATCCTTAATGGTTGACGGCTTTGAAGTTGAAAATGCAGAGGAGGAAATTGATAACCAGCTGACCGAAATGAAACATCTAAATGCCAGGGTTTTTAATTGTTGAGAAAATACTAGACATAAGAAACTTTCATACTATCTTGCGTATAGTGTATTTCTCTTTTTTGAAGATTTTTCCAAATATTGAGCGTGCGCAACAGAGACAGCAGAAGACCTATGGGAACCAGAAACACATTTGCCCTTGTAAATACTGTTGAGACTCGGGATGAGTGCTTGATTTCAGGGAAATCAAAAAGGAGACATACAGAGGACACATTAACCAGCCAGCACAGAGAACCTTACATCATTTGACATATTACAAGCAAATGAGCCACTGTAATGAATGGATCTACTTCCAAGACAGTCAATGAGTCAAGACTGAGGCCACATTATAGGTTAAAAAGTAAGTGCATTTAGACGCCCCCACTCCTCAGTGCATTAATAGTTGTAATTTGTATTCATATATTTGTTTTCTTCGGAATAATTGACATGATTTTGTCATGAAACATATAAGAACAACAAACTGAGAGGAAGCTTTTCAAGGCCCATGGATACTCCTCAGTGAATTGGAAGCTCGACCACTTATACTGGTCTTCTAGAGCAGAGTGGGAAAATGATGTGAGCCCAGTTCAAGAGGATCTTGTACACCTTAAAATATTCTGCACATATTAACCTGGGAGCCCTGACCCCAGGGTATTTAAAGTAGCTCTCCCTCTGCACCTCAATCGCCCTGAATAAATTGGCTGATTTGGTCTCCCTACCTTCCTCATGTTACTAGCCCTATTACAATAACCTGTTTTTATAACCTTTTTATATTCTTATTTTTAGCCAAGGTATATGTTGGACCAGGATCGCCCATGAAGCGAACAAATTGTGAAGAGATTATATATGTATATATATATATACATATATACACACACACATATATATATATAGAAAATGACTGACTGACTGTATACATGTCTGCAAACACACATATATATATTTATCTCTCTCTCTCTCTATAGATATATATATATATATATATATATATATAGAGAGAGAGAGAGAGAGAGATATACCTGATATGTTGTGGGTCTGCTTCTTGAGACACACAGGTGGAAGGGGGAGGCAAAGGAAGCATCAGCATCTTCTGATATGGTTGAAGGCAAACATGTAGAAGCAGAAGGGTCTATGGCTGAGGTGGAAGATAAAACATTTGAGGTGTTACTGGACAGCTGTGGGTCAAAGGAGGGTGGGATGTCTGTTTGGCTGTGAGCAGGAGAGGAGGATGCTGAGCTTGTTTCTGAACTGGACCTATTGAAGAAGGTGTTCAGTTAATTGGCTCTATCCAGACCTCCATCGGTCTGATCATCCTTCTGCTTGAAGCCTGTGATCTTCTTCATCCCTGACCACACATCTCTGATATTGTTTTGCCGGAGCTTGCTCTCCAGCTTCTTCTTGTACACCTCCTTGCTGTCTCTTATCTTGACTTTAAGTTGCTTCTGTATACTCCTCAATAATTCTTTGTCTCCCTCTCTGAAGGCTCTTTTTTTCTTGTTAAGCAGGTCCTTCAACAGGCCCTGGTGATCCAGGGTTTGTTTTTGGGGAAGCATCTCATGGTTCTGGTGGGGATGATGTTATCCACACAGATGTTTACATAGTCGGTTACACACTCAGTCATGGCATTGATGTCCTCTCCATGTGGCTGGCACAGTGTGTCCCAGTCTGTAGCCTCAAAGCAACCTTGCAGGGCTTCTTCATCTTCCTGTGACCATCTTCTCACAGGTTGTCTCTGAACAAGGGGCTTATATTTCGAGCAGAGAAAAACAAGATTGTGATCTGATTTACCTAGAGGAGGTCTTGCTGTAGAGATGTAAGAGTCCTTGACATTTGCATAAAACAAATCCAACGTTTTGTTTTCTCTGGTAGAGCAGCCTGGACCAAAATGTGAAAGTTGGAAGTGTACAAGAGTAGAAGCATGGTTAAAATCAAACCAGATAATTGCCAACAAACCCATTGGGGTTTTTGGGGTCTGTTTGCTTAGGGAAAAACTGAGCTTGCATCACTTGCAGTGTTGGAACAGCGGGAAGGGGGGAACGTATACTGTTCCAAAATAACCTGGTGAAAACTCTTTTGGGGGAAAAATATATGGGTACAGTTCAATATCTTAAAATGCAGAGACAACACTTTATAGTAACATTTCCTGG
>JAHHUM010002709.1:0-39737 GCA_036173005.1 Crenichthys baileyi | reverse complement strand
GTATCAATCTTTTTTATGTCTCAAGTTTCAATCTTACAATCCGATTAAACTATGTTTCTTATCCAGTGGATGAACTTCAGGCACTCGAACTGAGTTTGACAAATAAGCCCTGCCAGCACATTTCTAAAACTTAGCGATGTTCTCTTTCCAACAGACCTGCCAAGTATTCAGAGGTAGAAAAATGTACAAATATTTATATTTGATTTAGGCATGCGTAATTAAACTCTCTCACCATTGTGCTGATCTGTTTCCTTTTTGGTTATTGTATCCATTTGCTGTCAATAAATCTGATAGGACGGCTACTAAAGTCATGCCAAACGTGTTTGGGGGGATTTATAGCGTATGTATTGGGATCCTTGGCAAAGATGTATAAAAGGTTTAAGCATAAATTCATCTCCAGCAAGAGTTCTGACTTGAATCTGACAGAGAATCTGCCGAAGGATCTAAAGATTAGGGTAATGGCAAGGAGGCCATCAACATGTGTTATTTTTTTGTTTTATAAAATATAAATACATTTTTTTCAAAGCAATACTCTTTTTACATTGTATAATTTTCCAAAAGAAACAAACTTCTTGGTTAAGTGAAAATAATTTTAAATCTAAATCTGACAGCAATATGAATAATTTGGGGCTTCGGTGTACATCTCCGTGGAGAGGATTTCTCTCCTATTTTATGGATATTTTGTGATCTTGATCATTAGTTTTATTGTATCTAGATAATCTGTTGATGGCTGGCAGTCACTTCTCTGATTTTACCTAATGTTTTTATTATACATTTTTATTTTAGGTTTAGTTATTATTATTTTGTTGTTATCTTATTTGTGTTACTGTATTGAGATATTTTGTTCACAATTGATACATGTTTGATTTCTTTAATATCAAACTTAATAAAAAGGATAAGCTTTCATACTGATCTTTACCGGGTGTGCAAATGACTGTGTATTACAATGCAATAATAACAGAACATGTCTTTTAAATAGGTACAAAAATAAAACACATTAAGGGCAGGATTAACCTTTAATAATCATTGACTAATACTGAACAAGTTCCCTGTTTGGTTCACAAGAACACCATGTAATATTAAATACTTATTTACATATATACAAGAATTAGAACGCAGTGCTGATGACTGTTCTTAAAAGTTGTTTTAAGGCAAGACTATGGATATGATGCATGACATAAAAAAAACTATGCTACATTACTAACAGATCCATACAGGCTATTATGAGTTACTCAAGCATAATGACATGCTTGACTTGACCCGCTAATTATAAACTAAAGGTTTGATTTTCACGCAGGTCCCTCCTAATAGTGCGCAGGCAGCAGGGACAACTGTATGGTCTCTCTTGTACGACTTATCTCACAGGTACACATCAACAAGACATTTAGTTAGTTGTGCTTTAAAAAGGTTTAGGCTGAAACTCTGAGAACTAGGAGATTTCAAAACTAATACAACAATTTTTCAACCAAATACTAATAAGATTAATGGTTTTGATTGAAAGCATCAACAGAGAGGAAGAGAAAGGTTTCCTCATGCTGCTGGACAGGAAGCCCATCAGCAGGTTCATTGTTAGCCATCCATCTTATATTATCTTATCTGAATCAGACAGCTAATGATTCTTCTAGTAGATTCAGAGCAAGGCATTCAGAGATCTCCAATTTTCAGATATAAAAAACGGGTTCACATCCAAAAAATCTAATCATAGCACAAACCCTGGGGCATGATAAAGGATTTAGATGAAAGGTAAAACACTAAATACTTCATTTGGACACCATATAGCTGCACAGAAATATCATCAGGTGGTATAAAGCAGTCTGTCCTGTGCACTTCAAAATAATACATCTAGGTGACACACAAATGCAAAGTACAACCAGCATACTGCTAAGGTCCTGCTTTTTAACACCAGCACTCAAAACTATGCAGAGGAGAATGTGTGTCAAAAAGGGTTTAACCTCACAGCCCAGTTAAAGAGCAGCTCAATGTCAAGATGAGGTTTCTTTTTCTTGCTGTAAGGATGTTGATGTGACGCTGTGCTCATCTGTTAAATATCACCTGGGTGGGGTTTACAGTAGGCTAGGTCCCACAGAAAGGGGTAATGAGGGCATTTACTTACAAAGTAATTACACCCCCCCAACCCCAGTTATGATTTGTGCTCAAACACCCCCTCGCTGAAGTGTCACACAGTCAGCTCAGATCTTCTTTGGCTTACGACCCAGGTGGTAGTAGTAAGCGACGGTGACCACAAAGAAGAGAACTCGACTGAGGAGCAGCAGCATGGCGGCGTTGGGCAGGATGCTCATCTCCATCAGGGTGATGCACGTCACTGAAAACACAAAGGGTCACCATTTCCTGAACGTATGGGATAGATGGATGGGTCTCAAATACACAGTAGTGAAAATTTACATTTCACAAATCAAGGATGCAACATCAACATTTGTAGGGTTTTTTTAGTACTATGTTCTTGCATGATGACTGAACTGACCTAAATAGGAGAACAAGTAACAGAAAAGAAAACACTTCTTTGTTACAAAGAAAATACAACAAAAAGAATACATTGGATTTGTGCACATCTTATTACAAAACATTTAACCCTGTTTAAAATGATTAGCTAATCATTTATTGTGGACAGATAAAATCTATATTAATCAAAAATGACTGACCAATCTTCTCCCAACATATCCCACATACGCCAGTAAAAATTAAACCACCATTAAAAGACGACTGTGTCTGAAAACAAAACTATTCAAACTTAATGGACAACAGTGTATTTTTGATTTGTTGGACAGTTTCCTGTGTGGTGCCTCTAGTATATCTTGAAATTTAAATTTTGGTACGTGATCCTTTACTTTGCATCTTTTTAGCAAAATCTGTGACTATGAATTTCCAGGTCACAACTTTCTAATTGAATCTAGGTCTGAACTTTGACTGGGTCACTGTAGCCCATGAATATGCTTTGATCAAACCATTCTGTTGTAACTCTCGCTGCATGTTTAGGGTTTTCCTGCTAGTAGGTGAACTTCTTTCCAAGTCTCAGGTATTTTACACCCTCTAACAGGTTTCCTTCTCTCCTACATGGCTTGTGGCAAACTTTAAACTCTACACTTCAGTGGCTTTCTTCTTACCACTCATCCAGACAGGAGAGATTTATGGAGTGCACAACTAACAGACTTTTCCACCTGAGCTTTGCATCTCTGCTGCTCTTGCAGTGCAACCACAGGCTTTTTAGCTGCTTCTTTGATTGATGCTCTCCTTAATAGACCTGTTAGTTTAGGGCAGGGATGTTCAAACCTTTTGTATTTAGCCAATTTTAACAAATTACTTAAAAACAGATTTGGGTAACCCAAAGTCTTCTTTTGAGTAAAGGTCCTTGGATAGATATGGTCCTATTTACTATGAACTGAATAAGAATATCAAAAGTGTGGTTATGAAAAGACACATACTTTGTGATGTACCTAACATTTTTACTTGTAAGAAGATTTTAACTTGTCTTTAATGATTTTGCCCTAATTTAAAAATAAACCACCTGTGCTGGTGGACCAAATCCTTCTTAAAGTGCAGTCAGGGGCCGTATAAAATCAATCCGGGGCGGCACAAAGGAAACCCCTGGTTTAGGGGAAAGGTTGTGTCTTGGTAAGTTTGCAGTTGTTTTGTACATTTTCCATTTTTAATGATGAACTGAACAGTTTTTTCAGAGACGTTTAAAGCTTCAGATGTTGTTTTAAACCCAGCCCTGCTTTCAACTTCTCCACAACACTACTATTCTCAAACAAACCGTTAGAAAAGCTGGATTTATGCTGGGATGAAATTATGAGTATTGGGGGCTGAACACAAATGAATGCCCCACTTCTCGTTTTCTATCTATAAAAGCTTTCGAAAATCATGTGTCATTTAGCTTCAACTTCACATTAATACAGTACTTGTGTTAAGTTTATCGCTTCCCAATAAAACACCAAAGCTTTGGTTAAAATATGACAAAATGTGGAAAGGTTCAGGGGGTGTGGATCATTTTGCAAGGCACTGTAGATAACTGTTGAAACCTTACACTGAATCTGACAACAGGGCGAATAACAGTCATCTATGTGGGTCTAATCCTAGTAATTCAAAGCTGTAGTTTTCCAAGCTTAACACCAGAGGGTGCTGTCTACATGTCCATAACTGATAAAAACTGACACTATGGTTTGTACTGATTTCATGTTTATCAAAGTAAGATATAAAAACATAGGGTCTCTGAAGTAGCAGGTCTCACAGCAACAGAAACACTAGAAAGATGAAGCCTTATGTTAAACCATGAGACTTGTTAATTACCTAGAAACTGGACAGCAAAGTAGCAGGCTTCACTGAGAAGAGTCCACTGGATGATGACCTTTTCTGCTGTGTAGAGACCATTCCACATAATGAGGGCCAGGCCTAGAAAAGGATATGATGAAAGAGAATTTATAGGTTAGGGGTTGAGAGACTTGGGAATACAAACAGAGCAAAGAGAAACCTCAAGGGAGCGATGCGCTTCATCTATGAGAAAAACGGTTCAGTTGAAGATGCTCTATAATCTTTAACGAAATATACACAGGAGGATAGCTCATCATTCCTTAGATTCAAGTCTTCAAAAAGTCTGTGCTATAAAATGTTATCTTGTATTCCTCAGGTCTACTTTCCTGTATTTCACTCCTACCGACAGACTAGCGAGGCTAAGGCAAGAAGAAGGGGTGGGCAGCGAGGTGGGAGGGCTGATGGACTGCATCCACTCCCTGCCAGGATCCATCTGTGTGGCAGATGAGACTCCATCCTTCACCCCCGCTGCTGCACCTTGTCTGCAAGACATCCCCCCTCCCTCTCTGCTAATCCCTGAAGCTCTGCTGACATTTATCATAATGAAGCCAGGCTCTTACTGGCCTTATGGAGCTCAAAGCTGATTAATTCGCATGTTGCATTGCAGTGCAGCATTTATAGTTTTATCTTACCAAAACCAAATCAGTAATCGGGGATTTTTGATGTTTGTATTTTAGATTGCTAATGGAGATACTGAAAAACCTCATATTATGTCAGTGAAAGCCTTATATCTAAGCGCTACCATGTTGCGCTACACATCTGGATTATTCAATGTTCTCTTGTCTTTGGCATTTAGAAGTGTGGCTAACTGTTGTTAAAAACCATAATTTTTTTTACGTATTTTCCTTTTTACTGAAAAACGTATTAAAATCAAAGGCTGGGGTCTTAATTGTCCCTGTGAGATTACGCTACTGCAATAAACATTCATTTCTTTTACGGCTTTTTAAATATATTTTCTAGGGATCCCAATAACTGTGGAGGGCTCTGTCCTCCCACATGTATCATGTGTTCAGATTAATCTTTGATTAGTTTTACATTTGTTATATCATGTTAATAAAGTAATGCAATCTAAGGAGTGATATACTATTTTGCCAAGATCCTAATAAGGATGTGTCTAAGCATGCTTCATACATGAAATGAACACAAGTTCTACAGGTCAGGCTGACAACACTCTCTTTGGTGTGGAGATTGTTACAGAGTGAAGAACACTCAGCTATTTCCAGTATCCATGAGGCATTTAAAATGCACTCAGAGGCACAGAGATGTAAGTAGCTATTTTAAATGGACACTATATTTTCCATGTCACGTCGAGACATGTCAGTTCATTTGGGCAGCAAGAGAGAGCAAGACCTTCAGCAGATAACAGGAAGGCTGAATGGCGTACAGGAAAGTTTCTGCGTTTTATCCTTTGGAGCTTTCAGGTTTTCTTTTATCCTTTGGAGCTTTCGGTCTCTCCTGAAATATACTGGTTTGAAAATGCATGCAGCCTTTTGGAAATCTTAGCTAAGCTAAGCTACACTCTCTAGAGGAATACTCATGGGGACTTAGCTGAACAATATATCAAATCGCAATCCGCATTGCAATATCAGTGTTTGCAATACACATAATTAGTGTAAAGATCCACACTGTTTGTAAATAAATAAACACAAAGAGGGCCATTTTCATAGCTGTAGGAGGGCTAATCGTGCTTATAAGCTGGTGAACTCCATTATTATATGTCTGTTTTAGTATAATTAATCCCTTTTTACAGTTATCTCTCTCACAAAGCTGCATCACATCCCACTGCTGAAGGTATATACTAGAACTACAATTACAGTTACGATTAGCTTACATAGATCTTTCCTTTCGATGATGCCCGCGTGGTCTGGTATATTGAACAGCTTTAATAAATACATAATGGCTCTTCATGACAGGAAGAGCTGAAAAAATGTTTGAATGGTGTTCCAATATCTTCGTCTAATTTACTTCCTAAGGAGAAATTTACATCAGCTAAAATTGGTACCGGCAGGTCAGAGCTTTTAAAAATCTGACTGAAATTCTCACCGGTGCATCTCTTCTTTCTAATCAAAAAATGTTAATGTTAGTATACAGTGGATGACCCCTCTTGGCTTTAGAGCAGAAGTAGGACAGTCATTAAAGTGCTGGTTCTCTGACAAATGCTGGGCCTTACTGTGAAGAAGTGACAACTTAGCTGCAAGATATATTCACAGCCTTTGGTTATTCACATCTGTTCCTATCTCCCTCTCGCGCTACCTGGCCTTTATTCATTGTGAGCCCCTCTTTACGGAGCCACCACAGCCTTTTAAACAACTGACAGACAGCCCGTCTCAAATTAGGGCCATTAAAATGATTGCCGTCTATCTCCAAAAGACACTCTAAGAGCAGAGCAAAGCACAAACAGCATAATTACCTGGCTTATTTATAATCAATGTGTGTCACCTGTCAAGGACCTGGCACAAAAGACCCAGAATAAAAACTAAATAAACCTCAATTCACTGGATTTAGAGTCAAAAAGCTGCAAAATTGAAATGGAGCATAGCACATTTTCTTCAGTCTGAGTTTCAAAACTATTCAGAGAGACACAGCCCTGGCATCTCTCACCAAGTTCCCCCAAGATTTAAACTTGACATATGAAGCCGCAGAAAGAAGAGGCAACTGGAGCATTAGCTGTTAGTATTGCAGAGGACTGCTCTCCATGCCTCTAGCGTGCCTTTATGGAAAACTGAACTGTATCAGATTAAAGCAGCATCTGTTTGGAGCCTGAAGGAGAGATTCTTGAAGCAGAAAGAGAGCTCTTTATGTCATGTCTGAATGAAGAGTGTGTGTGTGAGTTATAATGAATGCATTAGAAACCACTATGGCAAGAAATAACATGCAGTGGTTGAGCAGTGTATATTTTTAGTATTTGTATAAATAAATATTAAAACACTGTGTGTGTCAATAACGTGAAAGTATTCAGTACAGTCACTGTCCATGATGGGACCTCGGGTGCCTTTTGCATGTCTTCCTTGCGATTAAGAGCATTTTGATACTTACTAAGCAAGGCTGCCCCATAAAGGCGGACAGAGATGCTGGTTGTGGAAAGCTCCTCCTCAAAAACAAGCTCGTAGAGCTGGTTGGGAAACACCAGAGCCTGTATGGGGAAAAGAAAAGCTTAACACAGCTCTGTCATATCAACACAGTAGCATTCTGTGCTTCCCAAAGTCCTTTGGTTTGTGAGTCAGTGTCATTGTTCATGCCAAGAACACTGGGGATATTGAGAATTTGATAGCGGGGCTGACAAAGAGGAAGTTGTGTGTGCAAATAACGCTTAGTAATACAGTGGAAATGAATCTGCAGATAGCTGAGCGTCTGGTTTCGCAAAATCCTACTTCCGTTTTTTCCCCAAAACCTGTAGTTTTTCCTGCATTCATCTGCACATTTTTTATTGATGTCAAATAAAATTGATTGACTTCGAGGTTATGATAAAACACTTACCGTTACAGCCATTACTGTGAAACCCACTGCAGAGATAAGTATCCACACCCTAAGAGTAGAGAAAACAAAGCATGCCATCATGAATCAGTTCTAAACAAATAGAAACAACACTGCGTTGAACTGGATGCTGCTCTGATGTCAAGTCAAAGAGCACTTGAAGTCTCACCTCAGCCCAATCGGCTCTCGCACCGCAAACTTCAATTCATTTCCGAGCATCTGACTAATCTGTGAGCAAACAGGGCAACAGAGGAGAAAACAAAAGGGAAATGAGTTACGAGAGGGGAAATGTTATCACAATCCTGCCATCTCACCAGATATTTATCATCCCCTACTCCTCAACAAGCAGGGATGGAAATTACTCTTTAGTTGTACTTAATGCTGTGCAGCTATTAAAAAGAGGCACTTTAAATCAACCTTGGGGAGGAGAAGACCATATTATTATGTTAATTAGAGACTTTAAAAGTCCTCACCTCCTAATGACCTGCTTGTGATAACAGCATCTCACAACGCATTCTTAACGGATAATCAAGTGCTGTTGCTACGCCAAAAGAAAACATTATCTTTGTGAAATAAAATTAAACGTTGAAACAGACACAACCACAAACTGGTATTTGTGGAAGTCTGTTGTGTATAGAGAAAAACTTTTAGAGAAACCAAATAACAGCAACACAAACTGAACTCTATTTTATCGGGATTTTGTGTGATGAACCAACACAAAGTGGTGCAGAACCTGTAAACTACAACAAAGATGATGCATGGCTTTCATTTTATACATGTTGTTGTACAAAGTTTTGATCCTGGAAGCTGAACACATATGCATGCCACAGTTTGCAGATAGTTCGACAGATAGCCACCCCAAATAGCATCCCAATAAAATACATTAAAATTTGTGCTTGTAATGTAACAGAATGAGCAAAAGGTTCAAGGGGTATGATACAAGACAAACACAAATGTCAAACTGTTCCTTAAAGTCTGTAGCCGATCCAAAGAAACTGTAGGAGAAACCAAATAACTGCACCAGTGACAGCCATTATCTTACAAAGATTTGATCAACACCATTAATAAACATGTTGTTACATAATGCCACTTAAAACAAATGTCATGCACTAATACTGAGAAAGCCAAGTCAAAGGTTATCACGTTCGGGAAAAGCATTTCCTTTCATATCTTTTAGAAGACGCCAGAACTCAAATTTCCTGTAACTATATTCAAACTCTGCCACATCAGATACAAGGAGGAGTAGAGTGATCCCTGCAGGCCGATTAACACAAATAATCGTGGTGGTTTCAGTCAGTCAGTCAGTCATTTTCTACCGCTTATTCCATAGTGGGTCGCGGGGAAGCTGGTCTATGGGCGATAGGCGGGGTACACCCTGGACAGGTCGCCAGTCCCCTGTTGGTTTCATTTTTTCATTTTTTGGTTTATAAAATTAAGGAAGGTCGTGGTACTTAAAGCAGCTTAAGAAATACAGAAAATGTGCAAACACTAGAGCTAAAAAGAGAAATCGATTAGCGACTGTAATCGGTTGATTTTACACTAGATCAATTATGATTGCTAACTGGCCCGTCGTAAACTAAAAATCCAATCTTTTTTATCCATCACTGAATGCACCATACTGACCCTAACAGGCCACACTATAAACACTCTTGGTGTGGAAGTTGATACTGAGGAAACAACTTGGTGTAGTGAGGCGTACATAATGAAGCTGGAACTAGCTTCCGGAAACCAGACTGTTTTGTACAGAGACATGTCAGCTGGTTATTAAAGTTCCTGCTTTTAAACAGGTGGGACTTCAGTATTTCAGACTTCAGTACTAAATAGGAAGCTGGATGTATTACAGCAAAGATGCTTTGTTTTATCTTTTTGAAGTGTCAAACTGTCACAGAGGATGTTGGATTAGGAAATGATTGCAGTCTTTTGGAATCTCAAAGTTAATGTAGGAGTTTACTTGCTCTACAGCAGGGGTGTCAACCTCCAGTCCTTGACGGCTGGTATCCGGGAACTTATTGTCCCTCGTCCAAGGCGCCTGAATCAAATAGCTGAACGGTCTCCCCAGCATGCAGTCAAATACTACAGAGTCTTGCTAACAGCCTAATTATTTAATTAAGGTGTGCTGAAGTTGAGCTGCATTTAAAAGTTGCGGTTCACCGATCCTTAAAGACAGGAGTTTTACAACCCTGTTCTACAGGTAATACATACAGTGACTGCTGTTAGTTATGCTAAGTGTGATAATATGAGATGACATAGAGGGAAGTTTAAAATGTCAACCCTGAAGTCATTTAATTGTTGTGAAATATTAGTGAAATCCTGTTCAACAGCAAAGCAGTGTAACCCTGACTGCTCTCACGTACACACAGTGTGATGTCGCCTCTACTCCTAATATAAATAATTCATAATTAGGGTTATCACAGAAAGGCTTCTTAAGGCTTTAATATAGTTATTATGTTAGTTATCTCACACATAAGAGTAAGTCAGAGCTTTTTCCTCTTAATATAAAGTTGGACACAGCTGTAATCTGTTGTAAAGCAGTCGAGGAGATATGCTGCAATTATTTTTTGAATTAATTAATTTGGTTGAGTTTTACTAATAGACACCTCTGTCCTTTAACCTGGAGGCTTTTACTGTATTTGTAGGATTTTAAACTTAACTAAGGGCTGTTTGAGAAAGAAAATACAGTTTTATTTTACTGAAAACATTTTTTTATTAAATAAAGGTAAAATATCAACCTATCTACCAAATTGAAAGCAATATTTTCTCATAATAATTGTAAGAGAAAACAAAATGACCCAGAAATTGGTTCTACAGGTCAGAGCTTTACAAACCCGGGACATCAGATATTGGTTACAACCTTTCTAATAGATGCACTTCTGAACAACCCTTTATTTATTAAAACCAACTAAGATAATATCTGTGTATTGATTTGGTGACTGAAACTAAAGCACGTGACAGTTCACAAATGATTGTTTGTGGAAAGAGTAGTAAATTTAATCTTAAAAACAACTACTTACAGCCATCATGTAATGTTCATATAAGGACAGGATGCAGATGGACAATATCAAATGAAAAAATAAAAAACAAAATATGTTTGATGGGGCACTGTGTCATTTGTTCAACATACATCTAAGATGTTCAATACTTTCTGTTCAATATTTAAATGTTTACTGTGTGTATAGCTGTATGTTAAGTGAAGTTAGGTTACAGCTAGTTCTCATATGCAAAGAACACAAGCTCTGTCCTTATGTGGGAAAATGTTCTCAGAAATGCACTGACCAATTTAGATTTTCTTGTTCAGCCTAGGATAGAGAAGGGGAAGGGGTAAACAAACTTCCTCACAAAAAAGCTGAGTAATAAAAATAAAACACAGCCAGGTTTTACCCAAACAACTCTTCTTAAATTCCATTACCCTTTTTTCTTTACTTTTATAATGTCTAGGAAAAAAAACACACGTTAGATCCAGAAATGAAACTAGACATTATCTCAAAGATCACAAAACAAAACAGCTTTTCCTGCGTCTCCAACATCAATCAGATCCCCTCATCCTGAAATGCCTCTTCTCTAATAGAAGTGCAGTGTTGGGAGTCAGACAGCGTTACCGAAACTAAAAAAACATGGAGAACCCAATGGGAGAGAAAGGATGAATCATTTTCTGGCTTGCAGTGTTTGCAGGGAATTCACCATCAATTGAAAAGTAATTTTCTGTTTGACAACGTTGTGAAATATCAGAGTGAATGAACAAAAAGTACTCTTATACTCAGGCATAAGAAGATGGCTTTTAGAAGGGTTTGGCCTTAAATGTATTGCCTTATCTTTTTAGATTCAGTGTTTAGATTTTCATTATTTATACACAAACATGCAATTTAAAACATTTATGTCAAAGAATAGAGCCTTTATAGTTTTTGTTTTATGTACAAGAACCTATCTTGAAAGGAGCAGCGATTAAGCAAGAAAGCCAATAAACCTTCAGATTATTTCTAAAGATTTCCCCCTGGCTGCTGCCGGCCTCTTTGCACACGTAGAGATGACTCCCTTGAAGCCAAACCCTAAAAATTGTTGAGATGAAAAAATGCACTCTGAAACCATCATATCCTTCCTTGCTCTGCAGCTGACGCATCCGTTTATGAGTCCTTTTGCACCAGCTGTGAACACACAACCAGGTGAATCAGCCTTCCTGTGCCACGGTTCCAGAGGCTGTTTTTGACAGGAACGCATAAATATTCATGAGCACCGTGACGATTACTCAAAGGGAACTGAGAGTTAACTGATGGCACTGAATTGGCTGGGGGTGTGGGAGAAAAAAAAAAAAAATACAGGAAAGAGATACAAACAGGCCTAATTACAGCTCGTCTTCACATTAGTCAATCAGTGACATCCAAAAAAGACTTGGCTTATTTTTTTAGCCACAGAGCATAAAAATGATTCAGATATATTAGTCAGTTTTAAGGGAAATTTCAAAAGTATTTACACTGTTTAAACTTTTTCACATTTTATCACGTCCCAACTACACACCAGTGGGATTTCATGTGATATACCAAAAGAAAATAGTGTAAACCTTATGACATGGATGAACAATGATACATGGTATACATATCTTTTCTGAAATAATAATCTGAAAAGTGCGGTGTGCATTTGTATTTAGCCCTCTTTAGACAGAACTAAATAAAATCCAGTGCAATGATGACCTTCGAAAGTCACCTAAATTATACAAGGACTTAACCTTTGTGTAATTTAACCTCAGTATAAATACAGCTGTCCTAAAAAGCCAAGCAAAAAGAGCTTCATTCAAAATCAGTCCAGAAGCTCACGATTACTTTGGAAGAACTCTAGTCAGACGAGACTAAAGTGAACCTTTCTGGCCTACATGCAAAATGTTATGAGGGGTGGAAAACTAACACTGCATATTGAACACAGCATCACCACCACACATCAGAACATGGTGATGGCAGCATCATGTTGAGGGGATGATTTTCTTTAGCAGACACCAAAGTTGAACGTTTTGGTCGACACTGCAAAGCCATGTGCCATGCTGGCAAACATGGTGGGATGCTTTTCTTTAGAAGCTGCTCAGAGTTGATGGAGAAGATGGCTGGAGCTAAATTCAGAGCAATCCTGGAAAAAAACCTACTGGAGGCTGGAGGGGGTGTTAAACCTTGCAGATAGAGAACAACACTAAACAGTGTGTGCTACAATGACCTCGTCAAAGTTCACACCTAGATCCAACTTGAAAGTCACTGTTTACAGACACTCCATCCAATCTGACAGAGATCAAGCTATTTTGCAAAGAAGAATGGGCAAAAAGTTTAACGTCTAGATGTGTAAAGCTGGTAGAAACGTACCTAAAAGGACCTGCAGCTGTACCTGCAGTGAGAGGTGGTTCTACAGTGTTGACTAAATACAAATGCTTGCCTCACCTTTCCTTCCACATCATAATTATATGCTAGTTTATGGAAAACACCAATAAAACACAATGAGGTTTATGACTGCAGTGTGTTGCTGTAAGTTTTTTTGCATTACAGCAGATAAATGGCAGCGGCTATTTCATGTGTCCCAGTCAAGCCCCCAAGGCTGAGGAATATATCTAAAACATTTATGGTATGTTGTGTTATGAGGGCTTGAGTCAAGGTTTGTTTGTTGCTACATCACCATAGAACTAAAGAAGAATATTATTCGGGTCAATGAAGCCGTTAGTAACAATAGATAAGACAAACAACATCTCCTGGCATGTTTGCACTAATATAAGACAGCACATATTCAAATCCACAAATGTTCCTCAGTTCTCTTTGTTATATTAGCTGTTGTAGGAACATTAATCTTATCAGCGAAGGAGTCAGGAAGAGACCGTCAGCAGACTACACTTCCCTCCTTTGTTTATAGGACCCACAAGGTTAAATTCAACCTTTTCTTTTAGTGTAAAACATAAGCAGAGTTTACTTTTAGATTTAATCCCACGGGCCTTTTCTCCACACAATCCTGTGGCAAGGTTGAAGTGAAGAAAAACAGTAACACAATAGTGAAGAAACATAATTTAAATCTAAAAATAAAGCAATGTCACATCTAAAATACAGTAGCCTGCAGTTTCAATCACATACAAATACTGTTTTACTTTATTTCCTGCTGTTGCTGGTTTGCCCAGTCATTACTGAAGAATCTGTCTCTAATCAAATAATTGTCAGTGGCAGATACAGAGAGATACATAGCTGTTATAAGTGATTTCCTTTATATGCGTCTGTTTTCGTGACTACGATGACTGAAAGAGATTTATGTGACAGATGTCTGGGTTAGGCTCTGTGCTAAAACATTGAGAGAGAAAACAAACAGTCAGGAAGGCTGAGAAAAAGGGGGCTGACATCTCATCACAAGCTATCAGCCGCCACCGTATGCCTGCTCCCTTCTGTTCTTTTCTGTTCCCTTTGCTCGCTTCCCTGATTAATGTTTCAGTGCAGAACTGTCTTCTGCTGCTATGAACATCGTGATGAAATCTTACATAAAAAAAGACAGAAATTGTGATATTTTAGTCCAGTGGAAGGAGAGAAATTATTCAAAAGATGTAACTGCGGCATGAAATCAAGAGATTTGTTTTTTCTTTTTAAACAAACCAGCATGTGAGCCATTTTGCTTTGGTATGCATTGTCCATGCGTACGGACACATACATGTGAGGAAGTAATATGGCGGTCTCCCAGGGGAGCCAGTCATATCTCAGCGGAACTGCATGAGCTTAGTGCATAACGTGATCTAGATTCCCTGAAGCATGAGAGACAAATGCCCACGGCAGAGAGATGAGCCAATTAACGGCCCACTGTGGCTTTTACAAAAAAAAAATCCATAACGCCTCTGTGGGTTAAAAACTGCATCTGGCATTGTTCTTTATGCACTGTTGGATTAATGATAGTTTAACTAAACTGCTTTCATTTATAACTGAGTTGTTTGTTGCCCTAATGCCCTCGCTTTTGGTGTGAACTTCAGCAGAAAGGAGGCTTGATGCGAGGCATCCTGACCTTTGAGCGGTGCACTTCCCCATCATCGTCCTCGCCACCAACTCCAAGGATCTTCCGGCTCTTTAGACGGCTTATCAGGTCTGTCTGACTGTGCTTCTTCATTAGGGGAGGATGAGTTTTAGATGCCATGGTGCACACCTGAAACACAAGACAAAACAACAGACATGGTTGGTACTGTTGGTGGGGGAAAAAAGGGAGAAGAAATGGCCTAGTAAGGAACTAGAATCTACCAATCTAGAAGTAAAACCCTTGAGGACTTGACTTGCGTAACACAATTACATAATACGACTCTTATAAATACAAGCAAATCTCCTAAATCAAGGAAGAAGCAGGAGCCTGATGTCCTCCTGCTCTCTGCTGGGCAGACAGAATACGCAGTTGCATCCTAAGAGCAAATATGTGTGATACTGACACACACATAGAAATACACACAGAAGTATATGTATATATATACAAAAGTCGCCACCAACAAAAAAAAGGTTGCACACACTAATATTTTGTTTGCCTTTTGCTTTGATTACGGCAAGCATTCACTGTGGCATTGTTTTGATAAGCTTCTGCAATGTCACAAGATTTATTTCCGCCCAGTATTGCATAAATTTTTCACCAAAATCTTGCACTGATGATTATTTGCAGAGTATAATAATAATAATTATTATTATAATAAATAAACCAAACATTAATGTTAGATTTCATTTGACTGAATTTTATCTGTTTAACTTCCACCCATTAGGGAAACCCAGCAGGATTTTGAAAACAATGTGCCAGGAGTCAGCTGTTCTCTCAGGGTTTAGCGCACCTAAACCACCCGATCAGCTGACAGCTGGCGAGGCGAGCCGGCTGCTGGGCCAGTGGACGAACACATCGGTGCATTTGTGCAATTAAGCGATATCTTGATAAACTGATCAGATATTTTAGGTTTACACAACTACATTCTCGTCTAAAAACATTGTAAAAGTTCAGTTGTTTCACAGAATGTGCAATATATCCAATTGTATTCACAACTTTTCTCTCTCCTCCGGCCTTTGCTACTTCCGTTTGAACAATCTCCTTCGACCCGCAATGAATCATGGGATAGGGTGGGACACGGAGGATACACCGGACCAGTCTGGGGAAAGGAAGAACGCATTTGTTGGAACCTTGGAGATTGGACAGCATTCGTCGCCACATCCAGGATGTTATCGGCCTACAAATGCATCCTTCAAAAGAATGCAGTCCTGAATTTGGACACAGCAATAGTGAATGACATCCGTGAATCAGTAAATCTGTGTTTGATTAATCTGTGGCTTCAAGAACCTGGATGTGTGACACAAAAAACTGAATTTTGGAACTGAAACTGAATTTCAGACCTGAAAGTGAAAGTTATCAAACTGAATTTTCAATAGAAAGCAAAGCAGTTTTCAAAGCAAACAAATTCAGTTTCAAACCATTATATTCAATTTCAGTTTAGTGAAATTCATTTCCAAACCAATGTATTTAATTTCAAATTACACAAATACAGATTCAGTCTGAGCAATTCAAATCCAGTTTCTGATGGCACAAGTTTCTTCCCACTGCTGAAAAAAATAACAGAACACTTAAACAACACAATATAACTCCAAGTAAATCAAACTTCTGTGAAATCTTTGGCGATTAGCAAGACACACTCAATAAAGGAGTGGTTCTGCAGGTGGGGACCACAGACCACTTCTCAGTACCTATGCTTTCTGGCTGATGTTTTGGTCACTTTTGAATGTTGGTGGTGCTTTCACACTCGTGGTAGCATGAGACGGACTCTACAACCCACCAAGTGGTTTCGGCAGTGCAGCCTCCAGGATGCACACAATGCGAGCTGTGGGCAAGAGGTTTGCGCCCTGTCGGGGGGTAGTGTCCCAGAGCCAGGAGGCGCTCAGGAGACAGGCCAGTACCCAGGAGACGTAGAGGAGGCCGTAGGAGGGCAACAACCCAGCAGCAGGACCGCCCTCCGCCTTTGTGCAAGGAGGAACAGGAGCAGCACTGCCAGAGCCCTGAAAAATGACCTCCAGGCGGCCCCAAAAATGTGCATGTGTCTGCCCAAACGGTTAAAAAACCCCAACTCCAGAGGATGGTATGGGGCCCTACGTCTACAAAGGGGGGTTGTGCTCACAGCCCCAACACCGTGGGGGCCGGGCCTTTTGGCACTTTTTGCCGGGAACACTAGGTTTTTGGCAAATTTCCCGCCCACTGGCGCTCGTGCTCTTCACAGATGAAAGCGGGTTCACACTGAGCACATTTTAAGACGTGACCGAGTCTGGAGACACCGTGGGTGAGGCGATCGGGCTGCCTGCAACATCCTTCACTTTGCCCGGGGGTTTGGCAGTGGGTTAAATAAATGGTGTGGGGTGGCATTCCTTTGGAGTCCTGTACGGTTCCTGCAAGAGGAAGAACATTAAAGCTATTGGACTTGGCCCCCCTTTCCCCCCAACCCTGAATCTGATTTGAGCCCCATCTGGGACATCATGTCTCGCTCCATCCACCAAAACGTCACGTTCCACCACAGAACTGTCCAGGAGTTGACGGATGCTTTAGTCCAGGTCTGGGGGGGGAGATCCCTCAGGAGACCACCTCCGTTCTCATCAGGAGCATGCCCAGACGTTGTGGGAGGTCATACAGGCCCTGGGGGGCCCACACAATACTGAGCCTCATTTTGACTTTGTATTAAAGGACAATTACATCAAAGTTTGGATGAGCCTTTTAGGTGTTTTTTCCACTTTAAATTTTTTGGGGTGTGACTCCAAATCCAGGGCCCTCTATGGGGGTTTAATAAATTTTTGATTTTCATTAAACTTTTTTTGGTGTGATTTTTTTTTTTTAAAGCACATTCAATTTTGTACAGAACAAAAAATTTAATAAGAATATTTCATTCATTCAGATCTAGAATGGGGTTTATTTGAGTGGTTTCCCCTTTATTTTTTTTGGGGCAGTGTATATATAATTATATAATTATTATAATATATAAAATTATTTATAATATTATAAAATATATAGACGTGTGTGTATACATCTCTAACGTGTGTGTGTGCGAGACAGTAGTTTCATTTCGCCCATACATTTCTGCATGAAAATCCCTCAAACTGTTTAACAGCTGCATTCTTTGTGAGTTTTTTTATTTCAGGTTTAACTTGCTGATTATTGGTTTAAAGCTTATGAAAACACACTTTCTCTCAGACAATTTGAGTATAACATAAGACAAGGAAAAAACATTCCTAATGTATAAATGTTACATTGTGCCCATGGGGAACACTGCTGACTCAACAACTCTCCAGCAGACATCCTTCAGAGGGGGGAAAGTCACACAAGGGCATTGCTAGAGATGCTGGTTGTATGTACAGGGGTTGGACAATGAAACTGAAACACCTGTCATTTTAGAGTGGGAGGTTTCATGGCTAAATTGGACCAGCCTGGTAGCCAGTCTTCATTGATTGCACATTGCACCAGTAAGAGCAGAGTGTGAAGGTTCAATTAGCAGGGTAAGAGCACAGTTTGGCTCAAAATAATTGAAATGTACACAACATTATGACTGACATACCAAGTTCAAAAGAGGACAAATTGTTGGTGCACGTCTTGCTGGCGCATCTGTGACCAAGACAGCAAGTCTTTTGTGATGGTATCAAGAGCCACGGTATCCAGGGTAATGTTCAGCATACCACCAAGAAGGACGAACCACATCCAACAGGATTAACTGTGGCCGCAAGAGAAAGCTGTCTGAAAGGGATTTTTCGGGTGCTAACCCGGATTGTATCCAAAAATATAAAACCCGGCTGCCCAAATCACGGCAGAATTAAATGTGCACCTCAACTCTCCGTTTCCACCAGAACTTGTCCGTCGGAGCTCCACAGGTCAAATACACGGCCGGCTGCTATAGCCAAACCTTTGGTCACTCATGCCAAATGCCAAACGTCGGTTTCAATGGTGCAATGAGCGCAATCATGGCTGTAGACAATGTTAAACATGTTTGTTCTCTGATGAGTCCACCTTTACTGTTTTCCCCACATCCGGGAGAGTTACGGTGTGGAGAAGCCCAAAGAAGCGTACCACCCAGACTGTTGCATGTCCAGAGTGAAGCATGGGGTTTGGGATCAGTGATGGTTTGGGCTGCCATATCATGGCATTCCCTTGCCCAATACTTGTGCTAGATGGGCGCGTCACTGCCAAGGACTACCGAATCATTCTTGAGGACCCATGTGCAAACCAATGGTTTTAAACATTGTATCCTGAAGGCGGTGCTGTGTATCAGAATGACAGTGCACCAATACACACAGCAAGACTGGTGAAAGATTGGTTTGATGAACATGAAAGTGAAGTTGAACATCTCCCATGGCCTGCACAGTCACCAGATCTAAATATTATTGAGCCACTTTGGGGTGTTTTGGAGGAGCGAGTCAGGAAACGGTTTCCTCCACCAGTATCATGTAGTGACCTGGCCACTATCCTGCAAGAAGAATGGCTTAAAATCCCTCTGACCACTGTGCAGGACTTGTATATGTTATTCCCAAGACGAATTGATGCTGTATTGGCCGCAAAAGGAGGCCCTGCACCATACTAATAAATTATTGTGGTCTAAAACCAGGTGTTTCAGTTTCATTGTCCAACCCCTGTAGATTGCAATATTCAAGCATATTAATGGAAAGTTAAGTGGAAGGAAGAAGAGTAAAGAAAAAGGTGCACAAGCAACAGGGATAACCTGGGGTATTAAAGAAGCCCTGGTTGCTTATTGGATTATGAAGCAAAGGCCATTCAGTTGTTTGGGGGAGGATTTTCACAGATGCACACGGATGTATCCAGGATGTGGGCTCAAATTACTTGTGTTAAACCTCGCCTGAAACAGCGGAAACAACAGATGAAAGTTCATTTTTGCATACAGAATCCAAGTTGCTTGAGGTCCAGTGTAACATTTTCACACTCAGCAGTAATTTAAGGAGCCATGTCATCTGCTGTTTTCCGCTGTGTTATATTAGGTCCAAAATCAGAGCAGCCATCGAACAGGAAATTTTCGAGTACTTCATAATTCCCTCTGCTAATAAGCTTTATGGAGATTCTGACTTCCAACAGGATTAGGCATCTGCAAACACTGCCAAAGTACCAAAACCTGCTTTAATGACCACTGTGTTACTGTGAATGACTAGCCAGCAAACGGGCTTGACATAAACCCCAGGAAGAATCTATGGAGTCTTGTCAGGAAGAAGATGACAGGAACCAGGCCCAACAGTGCAGATGAGGTGAAGGTCACTAGTAAAGCAACCTCTGCTTCAATAACACCACAGCAGAGCCACAAGCAGATCACCTTCGCGGCATTAATGCAGTAACTCATGCTAGCGGAGCCCCAACCTATAACTGAGTGGAAATACTTTACAGAACATTGACATACTTTTCAGTAGGTCAAGATCTCTTTGCTTGTTTTCAACATTTGCACTCTCTGTCTCTTTTTTCCATCTTATGCCAACATGTTGCTATAATTAAACATTAAATCCCAGCTAAAAAGCTCCACTGCAAAAATAACAAGCGGTAGTTTCAACTGCTTATTCAGTCGGGTAAAAGTTTACGAGGAATTCCTTTGAGGCTTGCCTTACTGTTACTACAGTGGCACTGTTGAGAAGCATAAACAGTGCCTTTTGGATTCAGCAGGTACAAGCTATAGTTCCACTACGAGAGAAACCATGCTGACTCAATAAGTTGCACCATAATTAAGGGGAGGCTAAAAGGCATGTGCCAGCATGAGTGCTCTCATGCACACGAAAGTGCAGACAAAAATTGATGGCTACACCACAGGATAGTGGTCTTGAGAAGAAAAACAAGGGCAGTTATTGAACTTTACTTCCAGGGACAAGGACAATGTTTTCACCTCAGGAAGGAAAGAACTGTAAGCGTTCAGATAAAACAGCTTAATGTGTTATAATTCACACAAAAACAACTAAAATACTTGACCATGTTTTATCAATACTAGTTGAAAATGCAAAACTTTCTATTGTTGCATGTGTGAGTGACAACTTGATGCCTTTAACTTTCATACCGCTATTAACTGCACACCACTGGGAATCTGGCCTGCATGCAAGATAAGAGCTCTTCACCATTTCTACATTCAATTAAGAAGAACATAAGGAAAATATTGATAGTGAGGAAAAAAGCTAAGAAATAATAAATTCCTGTAAGCAGACGGACATAATTAAGATTAATCAGCGACTTTGTTCTCCGTCCCTGCTGGATGTGAATACATTCACAGTGAAAACTATTACAATCTAAGTGCTCTTCATTGTCATGTACATTTAGGGCATAATTATGCTGGTTGATATTGGACTCTAGAGATGGCTGTGAGGGTCTAATTCCTCAACTGACCCTCCAGAAAATCTGCCATTCCAAACTGAGTAGTAGTCCAAATTCCAAGATGATTTTTCTTACCCTGGGGAATCAGGAAAGCCACTATTGATTTAACACAAAGCCATAAATCAGGCTTCTCATAGTTCATGATCAAAGGTCTAAATCTGATTTCTAGATAAGGTCAGAGGTCCAGAACAACTAGTGATGAGCTAATTAAAATTGCTTACCACTTACAAGGAAAATTAATGGTGCTTTAGGCCTGTGTGTTGTTAGCCTAAGTCACACTAATTTCTGACAATAACACTTAATGGGCACTCTAAATTTATAGTGTCTAAATGTGATTAATTACTTGTCATACCCTAATAAAGAATAAACAAAACAAATAACCAAACCTAAAACTTTTATATAAAAACAAACTATTTTTCAGATATAGGCTTAAAATTCCCACTCAATATCAGCTGTATTACATGTTCTGCAATAGTATTGTGACTGTGCTCTGGCCAACTCACTTCCTAAGAATGTTATCCAGGATGTTTAGATGGATTTTTGTCTGTTTGGTAGGGGCAGATATTTTGAACCCCCACTAGGCCTGCACAATGTGTTTGCAATATGCAAGAACTATCTTGACTGCAATAAGTGTCAGCTAATTATTTAAGTAACATGCATTCAGGTTGTAATGTATTTGGTGATACTTGTTGTTTAATCCAACATTAAAACATTTCTGAAGGTAAAAAGATGGTGAGGTGGTCAAGTCTTTAGGAAAAAACTAAGTTGTTATAATGGCAAAACAGTAGCAAGCAGCAACTTTTTTATTAAAACCTTGTTGCAATGGATATCGAGCATTTTCTTTAATTTTTTTTGTATGGAGTAACTACTCATTATCAAGGGTCTATGCTTGCTATGAACCAAAAGCAGAACGTTTACTAACAGATTATCAAAATATTCAATAATATTATTGCATATTGTGCAGGGCTAACCCCCAGTCAATTATATTAGAGGCTGCAAAGCTGAGGACAAAATTAGTAGTACAAAAATGAAAAAACTATCATTTTGTGAAAACACAGATTTGTAAAATTGCTTTGTGATTGCTAAAATAGAAGGCTCTAAGTGATTCTAAATGAAGAGATAATTGGAGCGGTTTTCTCCCAAACAAATGTCAGTCTGAAGCACAGATTACCTATCCCCGACTGCTTTTATTACATTGCATTATGTTCTGGAAACTGATAATTCATTGTGAATCAATTGCCAAACCACTGCTGAATAAACAGGTTGTTGATTCTGTAGTGTTTTACACAGTTTTTACTAAAACATCTTTTGATGTTGTAAACTCACCAGCTGTACCCTTTTCACAGGTAAAAGGGGAAATCATCTCCTCTTTCATCACCATTTTACAGGGCTTATCTAGGGTTATGGGTTGTATGCGATCCCCAGAAATCATTCAAAATTCCAGCAAAGACTTTTCTGATTGTACATTCCCATTCAATATCTGCAAAGAAGCTGTTCACAATTGTCACTTTAAGTTGTAGAACCCAACATTGCTTACACATTATACATAAAACCCCCGCTTTTATCTTCTCCCCATCATGTCCCCACCAGGGGTTTTTTTGCTTCCAAATAAAACCAATCAGTTGCCTACAAATGGGCCCCAAGGGCCAATTGCCTCTTTTAACGAAACCCTTTCATGATTAAAACCACCTTTGACAAAGGTGTGTCCATGTTAAGGGGCCACTACTGACCCCAGGGCATTTCAACTGACATTCTTGGATAGATAAAGAAAACAAAAAAACAAACAAACTTCAGATTCACAGAGAGATTTCGTGTGAGAACTGAAATTTTTTAAAAGAGCCCTGAACCCCCAACATTTTAAGGTTTTTTACAGATTATCACCCTAAAAAAAAAGAAAAACAATATGAGCACAGGAAATCCCGGGCCTTGGTTCCTTTTTCAACTTTTGTGACTGAGCATGTGCTGCAGAGAAGAGAATCTGTTAAACACATGAAGATATTGTGGGAAAGGTGTGAACTCCCTGAGAGATTTTTGGCTAGCAAACAAAGATGTTCTACAAAAATGATTGTATTTTAGGAACAAAGCTGAGTGTGGATGAACAAATGTGATCAAACGTGCTACTCAAAATAAGAGGGAGGACTAAGAGCCCCTTTTTTAACACTCCCACCCCCCACCCCCCCCCCCCCCATAAAAAAAAAACAGACAAACACCTTTAAATACTCCCACTACCAGGTCTGGGATATTAAACGGGGCCCTTATGGCAAAAAAACCTAGCATTTTCCTTTTTCCTTTAAATTTTCCCTTTTTTTTACCAACCCAACGGGAAAAAAAAAAAAAAAAAAAAAAAATTATAATTTAGGTAATACTTCTTTCAAGGGTAATTATAATAATTATAACTTTTTTTTTTCGCCCAAAACAAATATTGTTTTCCCGGAAGGGCAGGCAAACCTGTAATTTTAAAGGGTTTAAAAAAGGAAATGTGGCCTGTCCTTGTAGAACAGGGGGTAAAGCCCATCACTGCCCCTTTATTCTTTTTCCAGATGGGGGCAGAGTGTTTGTGTCAAAAGAAAATCATTTCCCTTGGGGCCAAGATTACTAATCCTACCAACAAATTTGGGAAAATAAACGGGTTTTTATTTTTTTCCAATAAAATCCCAAAGGTTAATTTAAACCCTTTTTAATGTACAACCTTTTCACCCAAAGGGCAACATTTTTTTAAAGATAAAATTAGGGATTTTTTGGGCACAGAAAAAAAAGGTTTAACCTCTAAATGGTTTTCCCAAGGGTTTAAGGGGTTCAGTGTTTACCTTTGCCCAAAAACATTTCAAAAATCAGGCAAATGCCAACTGTCAGGAAGAGGGGAAACTAAAAAAAAAATGTTTAAATAAAGTGGAAAGGGGGAACATAGTTTTTTCAAGAAACATTTTTAAAAACCGGGGCAAAAAAAACCCAAAATGAAAAAACTTTTTCAAAATTCCTTGCACTATTGCTACATTTAATTATAATTTTAGTTAAACGTTTCAGAACAAATATCTAGGTTACTTTGAAAGAGAATTAGCAGTACGATCATCTTATTACTGCATATTAAACTTTTGTCTACATGTCTGATAATATACATTCATTTGTAATTTAGTAGTTAGCAGCAATAGCATCACCAAGCAGAGATCCCAATGCTAAATAATTCATATGAGTGCACCTTGCAACATACAACAAAATGCATTGTCTCTGTTCTTAATTTAAAGACTTTATTAATAAAATGCCATGTTCTGACCATTTTTACATGTATTGACATTTACAATGCATCTAAAAATGTGCAATAAATGTTACTTTTTTAAGTTTATAACACTTGCTTATACTGATGTATGTTAAAATACTAATAGTATTTCTTGTTAGATTAATCAGAAAAAAAATTACTCGATTACTACAATAATCGATAGCTGCAGCCCTAGTCTGAACTGATGGAGATTCACTCATCTCAGCTTACTCAATGTATAAAGTGGCTCGCAAAGCAGGGTAGTTGGATCTTTCTTTTGAATAATTCAGCTAGAAATTGTTAACCACTTGGAGACACACAGACATTGTAGAAAGGTAAAAAACATTTTATTTACCCACCACACATCTAACAAATATGAGAATTGGTTATTGTATAACCAATTCTCATAATGGGTATTGTGATATTAGCTTTGCCATTGATCTACATGGCTAATAACTATCAATCTAGCAATCTAACTAGCAATCTAAGAGTTGGACTCCTTTTGTAAGGAGAAAAATATGGTAGTCATTGCTAAAAGGTAAGAACTATACAGGTATTAGCTTCACCACAGCAGCTTCACAACAGACAAGTCAGCACTGTGAATACAAGCGCATGAATACATTAATTCAGATGTACAGTTGAGGACAAAATCATTAGCCCCCTATGAAAATTTTATAAGGGAGATGGAATTTTTAATAAAGCCTTTTCAAACAGTTTTATGGTTTTAGGTTTATGTTGGACACTGGTCTTATTTTACTTTACTCACAGGAAGGAAATTATTTCCCAAAAGAGACAAAATAAACAGCCCCCATGAAAACTGAACACTATTGACCAGGAGCTAAAACCACTGTTGTTCAATAATGCTCAAAGCTTATAAAATCAAGTTAAAACAGAGTTTCCTCCCCATTTACACAAAGTATAAGAACTCCAGGAAGGCTTTTAGCTATCACTTGAGAAAGCATCATGCCAGAAACAAAATAGATGAGTTGAGAAAGAAAGTGTAGACTAACAATTATCATCCAGAAATACAAAGAGAGTCAAAGAGGACAGAAGAAATTTGGCAGGGGAAGAAAGTGGAGATGCAAAACCCATTGATTCTTAATAATCATCGCAATATTACTGCATGCAATAACACAATGGCAAACGACTGCTTGGACGCAATATTGGGTAGGCTATAATATTTCAACAGCTGTGCATTGAAGCTCTGCTTTCCAAAAATATTTATGGCCACTAGGATAGACTTTTGCTGTACATTATACCTATAACTGATATAGACACTAGCGTCCAAAATCAAAAAAGCTCAGGGAGAGTGGAATGGGTGTTTAGAAAACACAATATTAAACATAACATAAAAATTGCTATGTCCAGTCTTGTATTGTGCAGCCCTAGTAGGAAGCAGCAGTTTCCAAAGGAAACAAGTGAGCAATGTTTTAAAAGACCCAAGAGCAACTGCCAAGACACTAATGAATTTCTTATCCTTGTAGTTTGAAAGAAGACAATCACTTGAATTCTGCACAGGAAACAACTTCAAGGTTGCAGGAGGAACATTGCCCTTCTCCAGAAGAGAGACTCTCAAGCCATGTAGTATATTAACATACTACATGGCTTAGAGAAAGCCTGTAAATACACAAAGCATGTCGTTTACTCAGTAGAGAGAAATGTAAAGATTTTGGCCATAGACAACCTGCTTATTTGGATGTGGGAAGATTTTAAAGAAAAACTAAAAAAAAAAGCTATCTCTTTGTCTTCCATCATGACCCCAAACATGCGCTGTGGCTGGCAAAGAAGGCCAGTGTTATTGACTGACCTGCTCAAAGCCATGACTTGAATTCGAAGTTGAAGTTCCATGCCAGAGGACTTTCAAATCAGAAGAAGCTTAAGAGAATTGCCAAAGAACAAAGTTGCTGGGGTTCGTAGTGAGGCCTATGGAGAAAACTAAAACAAACAACTACAAGCTGTTAATACTGGAAATACTTTTGAAGGGGGTGTAGTGGTAGTGCCCATCTCCAGCATTCAAACGTACACCAAGGTAGGCTTAAAGACAACTAATAGGACAACTCTGGCATGATGTAACCCTGACAAAACACTTTGCCAGGTTTAACTCATTGGCTGAAGTTTAAAGTTTAGTCTTTAACATAAGTATGATCTTTTCACACCAAACACGAGCCAGAACTCAGCAAACAATTGAATGTACAATTGCTTATTGTGACATTTACTCACTAATTTGGTTGCATTAAAGACATTTTGAATTTGCCTACCCTGTGTGGCACAGCAGAGAGAATGCAAAGATCATTTAGGCCAGTTCCACTAATGAAACCATCGTCATTAGAGAATGATTACTCTCTGAACCTTTGCCACTGAATCTTATGCAAAAGAGAAGTAGAGACACACGAGCATGCAAAATCTTTAATAAAATAGAGCCTCTTCTTCGGCCCACCACCTCACATTTACCCGATTGTGACGTCAATGAAGCCAAGAAGCTAAATAGAACAGAGAGGGACATTATATTGTGTGAATGGAAGGATTGATCTTCTAGATTTCTTTAGCTGTCGAGGGACGCTTCAACTCAGACTTCATCCAGTCACCTGAGGCAAGAGTTTTCTGCATGACAGATGCTGACTCTGGTGTAGTGTGAATTATAGATGAGGGTTAGTTGTGGCACAAGGTAAGAGAAAAACAGATTAATGTGGAAAGTAGTTCCTGTGATAGCTGGTGAAGGGAGAAAGTGAATTTCTATTCTAAGTCAAAGGAGGCCAACAAAGCATGTTATGGAGTCTGCATGGAACACAAAAAAGGCCTGTAAACAAAGCTGATCTGAATGAAAGTGCTCCTCAGTACCATCAATAGATTACTGTGCAGAACCAAACTCATAATACTGTTAGATCATCTGTGGACAGTTGCCGTGGAATGAACAGGCTGTAATGATCACTGGGATTTCCAGTTGGCTCTCTAATCTTCAGTCGTTACATCACAGCGAGGAAATTTACTCTTTAAGTATGACTAAAGCCAAAATGGTCCTTAAAGGGGTTTCCTACACCTTTTAAAATACTCTTAGGAAGTTAAAATAACAAAAAAGCTTGGTATCACACCAGTAACTAACAATAGTAAAACAAAGAACAATTCTCAGCAGTAATTCTGCTGAAAGGTCTCCAAATTATTGGCATCACAACTGTATACTTTTCCTCCACAACAATTTCAGGCACTGTCCTACTATGATCTCAGCTGTCGGGATTGTGGATAATCAGTAAGATTACAGTGTTATTGTCCAGCTGGGTCTCTGCTGACTCCCTGCAGGTCTTCTCTAGTGCAGACAGTCCTCCAGCCCTGCTCCACATATTAAAGCACTGCTTTATTAAAACTGTGCAGAAACGGTTTAATGAAACTGAAATATTTTCTGAAATATAATTTTCAGCGTTCCAAATTCCTTTTAAATATTACAAAAAGCCAAAAGTAAAGAAATCCATATGATAAGGCTGGTAAAGCGAAGCGCATAAGATGAGGAAAAAAGTAAACAAGAGTCTCAGCAGGAATTACTTCCCACAGCAGAAAACCTGTCTAAACAGACTATGACAGTCATGTAAACAGTCTTATTTTCAGTTCAGTTTATTATTCTTGCTACAAGTGAAAAACCTCCATCTCGGCACACGAACAGCGAGGTACTTATATATGCCTAGAACTTCATCTGCCATTTTTAGCACAGGGTACAGAGAAATGGGAAAATCTGGGCAACCTCCAAGAAAATTACCATTCTCTGGAATTTTTAAGTGGTTTCAAGACAAAATGACCTATATAAAATCGTGAACATGTGGAAAACCATTGTCCGAGAGAGCGTGTGTAGGATCTTTTATTCGTCCAACAGATGTTAATGAGCGGCAACACTAGGACACAGAAGAAACTTGATGTTTGAAGTTAAACATACTACTTTCTGGTTTCTGCTGTGAGCAATGACATATTGGAGAAGAAAGGGTGAACATCTCAAGAAATGAAAACCTTTCCAACTGTTATGCCTGGGGGTGGACTTATCATACCATTTCAGCCAGAAATACCAGACACATGTCACAGGCAGAATAAGAATAGATTCAATACAATGCCAGCAATCTGTGTATGAGTAAAGTTGGAAAAAAGTGGAATTTGTTTGACAACAGGATTAAAATTCACTTTAGATTATGTCAAGAGGTGCAAGCTGAAGTTCCCTTAAATACCAGCGGGTAAACTTCAAAATCTGTGGATAGATGCTACCAACAGTGCTACCAAGAGACACAAACAGAAAGCAAATTTCATAAAAATAAAAGTTACACCTTAAATACCTAATGTTTTACTGTGCCATGCATCCTCAACCTCCAACATGTTTTTTTACAAGTACAAATATTTAGAAATTGTAGTTTTAGGTAAAAAGCTAAGTAGAAGAATAGTTTATTTTTACCATCTGTTGCACTGAAATCATGTGGAGGATGGGATTTAGAGGGAGCGGCTTTGGCATGAAGGGGAGAATTGGGTTTCCACCTTTAAATGTACAGTTTTGAAAAGACCAAACAAATAACATAAAACTGTAAGGCTTTGTGCCTGCTGCACTTAGTAGCAGATATTATTTGCATATGACCAGTATTTTCCACTGAAATTTGCTAATATCTGCTGAAGCATGTAACTACTGGTAATAATAGTTTCTGTATAAACCTTTATTAGCTTTAGCACAAATAAACTAATAATCTAAAGTCCATTTCAAAGTATGCATGCACACAATGCCTTGCAAAACTATAATACCCCCTGAACCTTTCATGACATTTTGTGACATAATCACAAACATCTATGTATTTTATATGGATTTACTGTGAGAGAAGAACACAAAGATGCACAATTATTAGGTGGAAGAAAATAGATACATGTTTTCTTTTCTTACAGCTAATCTGAAAAGTGTAGCATGTGTGTATGTATGTAATCAGACCCCCTGAATTGATACTTTCTACAACCACTTTTTGCTGCAACTGCAGCTGCAAGATAGCCGTCTAGCAGCTTTGCTCATTTAGAGGATTAGTTGTTTGCTGACCACTCTTTGCAAAATAGCTGAAGGTCAGTCAGACTGCATGGAGAGTGTTTGTGAACATCAATTTTAAAATCTTTCCACAGATTTTCATTTGAATTTAGTTTAGGACTTTGACTGGGCCATTCTAACAAATAAACAACCTTTGACCTCCACCATTCCATTGTAGCGGTTTGGTGTCACTGCCCTTCGGTGAACCTCGGCCCCAGTCTCAGGTCTTTCACAGCCTCTAAAATATTTTCGTTCCAGAATTGCACTGCACGTAGCTCCAATTATCTTCCCATCAACTTCTTCCAGTGCTACAAAAGCATCCCCAAAACACGATGCTGCCAGAATCGTGTGTTAGGGATACTATATTTGGGGTAATCTCTCAGGGACTGGAGGTGTGGAGATGGTCTGTGGGTCTCTGACAGCGTAATGGTATAAGGTAGCCTATGGCTCCAAGGGCTCTGTAGGGCAATCCTCACCAGGTTGGATGGTAAGGTGCCCTCCCTACCTTGGTCCTACTGAGTTACGGATGCTGTAAGGAACCGACACCTACGCAGCATATTGTGGGATCTGCTTGGTGCTGGGTGGTCTCTTTGCTGGGGGTGATCTGACAGCCCTGATTGAGTGGGATGGGATGGGAGGGTTGGGGGCAATGAGATTGACATATCAGATTGGCAAAGTTTGTTGTCAAGTTAACTACTGAGCTAGGGCTAATTAAATCATCTAATGAAGCAGACTTTAATGAAGCAGAACAAATGATTATTAGTGAATGCGGTTCTGCACATCCCATTATTTCCCCTTATCACTGCTGCCGTACTAGAGAAGATTTTCAGCACTTATATACCATTCACAGTACAAACATCATCACAGTAAAAAAGGGTCAAGCTACTCCACCATTTAATTTCAGTGTAGGGAGAGACTTATTTACTACAGTGTCTAATGTTTTTGTTTTTGGCACCAAGCCTTTTTAAAGTGCTGCTAGATAGATTATTTGGAAACAATATCAGAAAAATCATTATTGCTGTGTGTTATGTGCACTTTGGTTGCATTTGTATCTTTGTAAGTGCTTTGGCAAACAAAAGTCCATAAACAGACTATAAACTGATTGTTTCTTTCTTGCTGAGAGGGATGTTTAATTTATAACTAACCTCAACAGGAACATATTCAGACAAATAAATCAAGTTGCCATTATTTCTAATATCAACCTATGTTATACATGATATACAGTAAAAATAAATAGGTTAGAGATGCAAAGACTGGCTAATTAGTGGAATCTGATTATTTTCAACTTGACCAGCTCTCACTGGTAACTGGATGGTTAGAAACTTAAAAATATATAATATGTGAATGCACCATAACTAAGCCCTACAAGTCTGAGGTAACAAAACTCTTTAATGTTAAGTTGTTCTGTGAAAAGAACACCCAAAGACAACTCTTTGTATTATCAGTGGAGTATTCAAAAATAAAGAGTTGCAAGAAGCAGTTTGAAAGGAAACTGGATTCCACGTTGGCATTGTCAACTGTTGATTAGGCTGCAAGAGAAAGAGCAAGACTTTTGTCAGATAACAGGAAGGTTGCTGTACACCAAAGGTGTTATCCTTTTGAGCTTTCAAATTTTCCTTTATGAAACATGCTTGCTTTGTTAAAGTTGGCATATTGTAATGATAATTGTGATTTGATATATTGTGTGAACTATAGTTGCACAATATTAAATCACAATTATCATTGCAATAGAGAGAAAATCAATATCAACCAAAATTGCAATTGACAAGTCAGACCTCCAAGAAAATCAGGTCTGTTGAGCATTATTGTAGATGAAACAAATGCAACTAAACAAATCTAACAAAGTTCCAGTGACAGTCTCTCACATTCCAGACAACCTTCCAGCTTTTATGTTTATATTGTCCTTTTATTTGTGCCCAATTGTACTAAAGAACTTGAAACACAATTTTGACACACATTTAAAGTAAGACAGGAAACACCACTTTGTTCTCTCTTATTGCCGAGTGAGGTATTTCTCTTTTTGCAAATTTTGTCAAAGCTTACATAAATAAAGCATAACAACTAAAGAATATAAATGAAGTAAATCTATAGATAGATAAGCTGAAACCTTCCATAGGTTTGCTTTAGAACATTATTAGAAAAACGGAGCAATAATTGGTGTCTAGTAGTTCTGAATGCTTGAGTTATTTTAGAAACCACTTCGTTCTCCCATCTCTACTTTTACTGGCAGATTTTTGTGCAACAAAACAGAAAGCAGCTTTCCTTGTTTGTTCACCAGAAACAAGCTCTGAAACAAGATACTAATTTCCACCTGTAGTATTTACTGCATCATCTACACATCGAACTGTTTAATATGTGACACACTGCTCCGAGCAGCCGGTCACAAGTACGGGAGTGATAGTGTAGCATACTTAGCCGGATAGTGAACACGTAAATGCTCGTGCAAGTTCGTCATGTTTGACTTCTTTCATCAACTTTAAAGCCAAAGTATCCCAAATAGGTGACTTTGTATTTTTTTGATAAGTAGTTCTTCCATTTGTGGACATCTGTGTTCTAAATTGGCAAATCAATCTGTGGCTGTTTACATTGCTCCACCCACAAAAAATCTAAATGTCACCTGTGTGAATATATTGTCCATCGCCATTTGTTGGACTGATGAATACCGGTTGGAAAAATGTTACATATCACCCTTAGTTTGCAGGCCAATCAAGCACAGTAATACCATTGTCATTGAACCATCTTTTGGTACCTTTGGCTGCGTTGGCTGTGGACTACAGAAAATACTAATAATGGATGGCCCCAGCAGAAGACATGGCACCTGAAATCATCACTGACTGAGGAAGTTTGAAGCAACATGGATTCTGTGGTTCTCCACTCTTCCTCCAGACTTTGGGAACTTTGGGAATAAATATAGAACATACAAACAAATAAAAACAAAGAGCAGTATGAACAACTGTTCATAAAGGGAAGGCCGGTTGCTATGGAGCACTATGCTTATTTGTTTCCACACCCTGGCTGTGAGGTGTATGTTGTGTACGTTTGATTTGAAAGGACTTTGGACAACTGAGCTACATTCCAGTTAATTTTTTTCTCGACCCAGGACGCTTCTGACATTGTCTCTGGATCAGGAGTGGCTCAACACAAGGAATGCAACATTTGTAGCCCTATCTAGTATTCATCTATGTGTGGTGGCTTTTGATGCACCGACTCCAGCCTCAGTCCCCTCCTTTTGAAGCTCCCCAAGTTTCTTGAATGGATATTTCTTGACAGTCCTCTTAAGGTTGCAACTATCTCTGTTGCTGGTGCACCTTTTCCTACCACATCTTTTCCTTACACTCAACTTTCTTTGAACATGCTTGGATACAGCTCTCTGAACAACCAGCTTCTTTAGCAATGACCTTTTGTGGTTACCCTCCTTGTTGTCAGTGACTCTCTGCTGAACATGGGTCCAGTCAGCAGTCTTCCCAATGACTGTGTAGCGTACTGACCCAGACAGAGAGAACATTTTTTATTTTAATAGCTGATAAGGGTGTGACACCATGAATTTCCAATATTTATCTTAATCACAGTATTCAAATTTTCTGAGACACCAAATTTGGGGTTTTTATTCATTATAGCCATATTCATCATAATTAGAAGAAAAAAAGACTTGAAATATTTCACTCTTGTAATGAATCTATTTCATTTATAAATTTTACTTTGTAAAATCAGAGACTAAAAATATTGAACTTGTTCATATGTTCAGGGTTGCACTTACTGATTTTAAAATGTGAAACAGGTTGTGTCAGGATCTAATAATATCTTAATATAGTAATAATTTAATATATTTACATGCTGCACGATATATGGCAAACTTACAATATGCATATTGCGACAAAGTTCCTGATGAAAGTACTATGCATGTCAAAATTGTAATTGGGTGACTTGTTTATTACAGCATACATTTGTTATCCATCTTTGCTTAACATAACCTTAAGGGTAAACGTTTTAAAGAAAATGAGAAAGTTAATTAAACTGAACACCCTGGGAACCTTCACAGGACATTTATGTCTAGCCTTTAACTTGATCCCTACTTTCTCAGGTTGCCTTGTGTACTGAAGCTCTCACCTGGTTGCTAAGCAGCCAAGCTCGATAATGGAGAGTGCTCATTTAGGGCTTGGCTCATGTCACCGTTCTGCTGGAATTAATTGCTTGGAAAATGTCAAAATGAAATCCTTAAAATAACTAATAGGTTGTTGTTATTTGTTCTGTTTAGTCTGCCATTTGGTAACATGTAGTTCATTTCATAGAATGTCAACACTCGCGCGTGTGCCGTTGTCTCATTTTCTCCTCCTGAAGGCATGAGAGAAGTTCTCCCATGCTTATAATTCCCGGTACAGCAAAGATAATGGACGCACGGCAATGCAGGTTTGGAGAGCAATAATCCCACTTCTGTTGTCTACAGAATTTAAATAAGCCAACAAGGGCTGTCGCAGCTACAGCTAACAGCATCATGTGCAAATGGGAGTCCAGGTCAGGGTTTCATTATTAGGTCTGAAGACCCACGGATGTAGCGCGCAGCTTCAGTGCTGTTGCTTCACACTTGGTTTCACAAATGAGGCAGTACATGACAATGTATGCATAACAAAGACCTGCACGCAGAGCAGGAGTTCATACTCTCACATTGCAGTATGCATACATTGCTAAGCAAAAGTATGCATACCCTTTTCCTTTAATGTTTTCACCTTATTTTACATTACAGCCAAAATGTCAATGGAATTTATTGCTTATTTACATGACAGATCAACACAGAGTAGTGCATAATTGTGAGCTGGATGGAAAAGAAGATATGGTTCACATGAGGTTGTACAAATAAAAATCTGAAATGTGTGGCATGCATTTGCATTCATTCCCATCTACTCTGACATCATCAAATAAAACCCAATGCAACCAATTGACTTCAGAAGTCACCTGTTTGGCAAATAGAGTCTGTGTTTGTGTAATCCATTTGAAGTATTAATACTGTGCAGGCCTTAGAGGTTTGGTGGACAACATTAGACCAACAACACTTGGCCGTCCACCTAAACTGACAAGGCAGTCAAGAATAGCATTAAAAAGAAAAGCAGGCAAGAGCCCTGTAGTAATTCTGGAAGAACTGCAAAGATCCACAGCTCTGTTGGAAGAATCTGTCAAAAGGACAACTATTAGTTGAACACTCCACAAATCTGGCCTTTGGAAGAGTGGCAAGAATACGTCATTGATGAAAGAAAGCCATTAGAAATCCATTTTCAGTTTGCCACAAGCCAAGGAGAGGACACTGCAAACGTGGTAAAAGGCGGTATGGTCTGATGAGAGCAAAGTGAAAGTTTTTGGACCACATGCACACAAAAAAAGAAAAAAAATGTGTGGCAGGAAAACCAATGCTGCAGTTTACTCAGAACGCACAGCAAAACAAGGTAGTGGTAGCACCATGCTGTGACTTAAGTTGCTTTAGAAAGTGGGAAATCTGGTCAGAGTTGATCGGAAGATGGGTGAAGCTAGAGGCGGGACAATCCTGGAAGAAAACCTGTAAGAGGCTACAAAACACAGCCAGCCAGCTACAATGGAATAGTTTGGTTATATGTTTCAAATAGGAAAGTAAAAGATATTGCTCAAACATATGATGAAGTAGATGGACTCATTTACAACAAAAACTGGGGTTGTCAGCATTCACCTACCTTTTCCAAAATCAACATTAGTTGAATGCACAAGTCAAGTGTGTAACAGCATTTCATGATACACCGAAAGCCACCAGAGAAAATGTGCTGCCGTCTACTCTGTCCTATTTGTTTGTGTTGACCTCTTTCCACACTAGAATTTTATCAGTTATTCAGGTGTTTTACACAGCTCAAACAAAAATGTAAGTGTGTGTGTGATGTCGGCATGTGATAATGGTCAACTACCAAGTATCTCAACCAGCAGAAGAGAGTTGGCTCCAATGTCACAACAGGCACATCATACTTACACCACCGAGCAAAGGTTTTAGACACACTTTCTAATTTAATGGTTTTTATTTATTTTCATGACTATTTATATTGTATGTAGATTCTCATTGAAGGCATCAAAACTGAATGAACACATATGAAATTATGTTGCAAACTACAAATTGTAGAAGAACTTTCGATATGTTTATTTTATTTTAGATTCCTTAAAGTAGACACCCTGTGCTGTGATGACTGAAATATTAACCTTTGGCTGTCTCTCCATGAATGTCTGGGAAGTTCTTTCAAGACTCTTTGGAAAACCAATTCAGGTGAACCCCTCATGAAGCTCATGGAGAGAATGGTTATATTTGAAAAATATAAAATATAAAAATGTTTAGAGTTATTTTGCACTTTTTAATTCCATGTCTGTTCATTCATTCATTCATTTTGTTACCTTTGGTTAGAATCTACAATTTAAATAGTCATAAAAATAAGGAGACCCATTAAGTGAGAAAGTGTATCTAAAACTTCTGACCTTGTAGTCTGAGTCAGTTCCTTTTCAAAAACCTAGTCTCCATAAATGAAGGCCGTTTTACAAGCAAGCAAACTTTAAGTACGCATGCTTACACGGTTACTAAAACAGGCTCAGTAGAACACTCAACAACAATCCTACCTTTAACTAATTTAGTGTTTATCTAAAGCTTAGCTTAGAAATCCATATGAAAGGCAAGTGTGATGAACTGCCAAAGCATGCATATTTTATTGTGTAGTCTGAATGAACTCAAACAGTTGTCACTATATGCAGGGTATTTTTTTTTCCCTAACAAGTTGCTTTGGAGGACTGATAAGATTCTTAAAAACATGACCAGAGGGGACTACATTTGCACTACTTCTGCCATTGCCCAGGGCAAGCAAAGATATAAAATCACATTAAAATCAAAAGGGAAAAATCTTAACTGGGTGCTAGACTGTAAATGAATACATGTTTCACAGTTTGTCACGTTAGGACCTCAGACTTCAATGTTTTTTATCAGGATTTTATGTGATATGCAAATGCAAAATAACACATAATTGTCAAGTGGAAGGAAAATGATACACGTTAAAAAATTTCTAATCATGATTAAATGGAAAGTGTCTCAACAGAAATTTTTAAGCCTTCCCACAGACTGGATCATTGGATTTACATCTGGACTTTGACTAGGCCATTCTTACACATGAATATTATGGAAGGTGAACTTTTGCCCCCCTAACAGGTTTTCCTTCAGTAATGCCCTGCATTTAGCAGTCAATTTTCTGACACACATATGGTTTTGTATGTAGGGAAAAAAGTTCTTCAGCATGTTCGCTGTGTCCCAGACACAGCTCTCCTAAAAGCCAAGTCGATTTAGCGCCAAAACTGGGTTTTTGACTCTCTTTAAAATAGGTGACCCTTTTAAGGGAATTTGGGGCAATGGGTTTAAACCCAGCAGTTAAAATACTGAAGGTCAAATACAAACGCATGCTACACTTTTCATAATTTAATACATAGAAAAAAATTTTGAAAACTTTTTTAAACCCCAAACCCCTTAAAATTTTGCGGGTTTTTTAAACATGAAAAACATGGCCCATGTAGGGTTTTTGGTTTGTCCCTTTTGCTAAAATTGTTTTTTTTCAGCACTTTTTTCGCATTTCCAACTATTGAAACCAAAAAGGGACTTTTTTGCTCCCTTGAAAAGGAAATAACGGGGAGAGCTTTTAAAATGATTATAATAGCAATTCCCCCAATAATGATCTTAAAAAAAACCTAAATGTTTGGGGAATTTTCCCAATGCGTGGGGGAGCAAAGATTTCAGGGGTTTTGTTCCCTTTGGGGTTTAACCGGGTTAAAAATTTTTAAATTTTAAAAAACGGGTTGAACTTAAATCATTACGGGCAGGTTATAACTTTTTTTTAAAATCTCTGGAATATTGCTAACCCAATGAAGCTACAATGGAGAAACGGTCCAATGTTGACTATATTTTAATCTACGGGTTGGAAAAATGAAATAAAAACACCCGGGTTTTTAAAGGAACCACAATTATTTTTTATTTATGGTGTGGGGGGCCCCCTTTTGGGGCCCAAAACCCAGCGGTCAATTTCATCTTGGGAATGACATATACAAGTCCTGCACAGTGGTCAGAGGGAATTTTAAGCCATTTTTCCCTTGGGTTTATGCCAGGTCCCTACGTGATACTGGTGGGGGAAAAGGTTTTTCCTGACTCGCTCCTCCAAAACACCCCAAAAATTTGGGTCAATAAATATTTAGATCTGGTGGCCCGTGGCCCGGGCCCCCGGGGAGATGTTCAACTTTCACTTTCATGTTCAAAAACCAATCATTTTACCAGTCTTGCTGTGTGTACTGGGGCATTGTCATCCTGATATACGGCACCCGCCTTCAGGATACAAAAGTTTGAAGCATTGGGGCACATGGTCCCCTTTAAGAATTTTTCGGTAGTCCTTGGCAGTGACGCGCCCATCTAGCACAAGGTATTGGGCCAAGGGAATGGCCCCTTGATATGGCAGGCCCAAAACCATCACTGATCCACCCCCCCATGCTTCTCTCGGGCTTTCAAAAAGTCTGGGTGGTATGCTTCTTTTGGGGGGTTCTCCCCACCGTAAACCCCCCCCATGGGGGGGAAAACAGTAAAGGGTGGACTCATCAGAGAAAATACATGTTTTTACATTGTCCACCGCCCCCAAAATTGCGCTCCTTGCACCATTTTAAAACCCCCACTTTTTGGCATTGGAGAAATTGACCGAAGGTTTTTTGGGTATAGCAGCCCCGGCCTTGTAAAATTTTTTTCACCCTGTGGAGCTCCCGCGGGCCAGTTTTTGGTGGAAACAGTAGAGTTGAGGTGCACATTTAATTCTGGCCTGAAATTTTGGGGAAACCGTGGGGGGTTTTATGTTTTTTTGGATACAATCCGGGTTAGCACCCGAAAATCCCTTTTTAGACAGCTTCCTTTTTGCGTCCCACAGTTAATCCTGGTTTGGATGTGGTTTGTCCTTCTTGATGGTATGCTGACTTACCCTGGATACCGTGGCTCTTGATACATCACAAAGATTTGCTGTCTTGGTCACAGATGCGCCAGCAAGACGTTGCACCAACAATTTGTCCTCTTTTGAACTCTGGTATGTCACCCAAAATTTGTCTTTTTCAAATTTGGAGCAAAACTGTGCTCTTACCCTGCTAATCGAACCTTCCCCAACTCGGGCCTTACTGGTGCAATGTGCAATCAATGAAGACTTGCTACCAGGCTGGTCCAATTTAGCCATGAAACCTCCCACACTAAAATGACAGGTGTTTCAGTTTCATTGTCCAACCCCTGTATGTCAAGCAGCAACTGGTACTGATGGTTTCCTTTGTGAAAAACAGGCCTCACAGTGACAGGCTAGATGGCAGGCGGCTGTAGCACAGCTCGAGTCACAGCTGAGGCGCAACTAACAGAGCCAGCATGGACCCTCTAATCTCTTAACATGAGGGCTGGAATGAAAATGACAGTGCTCCACAAACACAATGCATGAACATGTCACACCATCAGAGCAGCATGGACAATGTTTGGTGGTAATGTACAAATATTCATTTCTTTACTTTAAGGCACATTTTGACTATGTTTTCCCCAAAATGTGTCCAACAAGTCTTTCCCTCAGGAATTGGATTTATTGGCATGGCATCTGACAGGTGGCCACTTTAACAGATGTTCTGCACCTCACAGCACAGGAACAGAAAATGTGGAACAAAACAGAAAGAAATGATTAGAAACATTTTTTCTTCTGGCTTTATCAGCACTAAAATAAATACTCTGCAACTCTGTGAACAAAATAAATAAAAGGAAACCATAGCTGTGATTGCTTTCGACACAGGACCCTGATGAAGTAATTTGGATTTAAAAACTTTCAGCAAACATTCATTAAATGTGCCATCTAGTACATTTACTGTTCTCAATTATTGACTGAAGTCCTATTTATTTCTGTAAACATGATTTTCAGGGTTTTTTTCTATCTTTACTAGAAAACCAGTATTTACTGTGCAATATTTTCTGTTCCTTTTTCTACACTAGATTAAAAAAAATTTACGAGAATTTAAATTAAGAATAAAATGAAAAAAATGCTAGCTAAAAAATTCAAACACCATACAGACATAAAGCATCTTTACACCACTGACGCAATGATGTGAAAACCAATGCATCTAGATATAATCTCCAAAACTGCACATTTTCACAGAGGCACATAGGCATTAGCATCTTGCACATGATGCTCTACAGACGCAGAGTCTTGCTGACACTTAAGAACCATCTTGTGCAGAAATCTGAGGTGCAGGTAGCTCTTGGTTGTGTTGGTGCCACTGGTGGTCCTGTTG